>LUCM01009943.1:54648-99184 GCA_008360955.1 Fasciolopsis buskii
TTCTTTCCAAGGAATGGAAGAAGCCATGTGGAGACCAACAGATGACGTGGCAACGTGGAATGAGAAAAGGTACAGCGAAGTTAGGTAAAGTAGGTGTCTCCCGTCACCGTGGTTGGGGTCCGAAAGACTTGTCGACTTACTGGCTGGAGACACTGAAGGATATGGCAGTGAACCGTGAACAGTGGCGATCGTATTGTCATTTTCTATCGAATCAGAATGATTGAAAACACGTGTGTTTGTACAGTTAGACTGTGTTCCGTGTGTTGGCTGCAGCAGCATCTTATCTTTTCCCGCCTGTGTAGGTCCACTCCCTGTTCCCGTTGGACATTCGCTCTTTTTATATAAAAAGGTAACTCTGGGGAACGGCAGCGGTCAGTGAGGCTTGCCTTGCTGTTTAACGCTGAACGATGATGATGATGATGACGTCCCACTTGAACACGTAGCTACAACTTGCCCATCGATTGACAACACAGCTCGTAAGCGGTCATGCGTCCGGAGTAATTGGAACCGCTAAAGACGCCAGAACTGAATGCCATGACTGCCGGTGAAGCCAAAACAGCAGAACTCGCGATCCCTTAGCTTCACAAACAAAACTACTGAGGAGAGCATTGGAATTGGATCTTAAGGTTCCAGTTGATTCCCATCGACTAAATGACTAGGTGTCTCTGTTAATGATGCACAAAATTTGTTCTGACTTCGTGCATGATCGCAGAATTTCAAGTGAGTTTGAAACGAAAATTGGGTAATCCACATGTGTCAACATAAAGCGTTATGGTTTTTTGAGTGACATGCTTGAAGCATGAGTGCAGTGGAAGGGACATGCCCCATAGCCACTAGGACCCACTGCATGGGGTGGGGGGGGGTGTGGCGAGTGGGAGAACCGGCAACCTTGACCCTGAGTCGCACAAAACCACACACGGTCTCATTAGGTCAGGTGCGATAACGAGCTGGCAACAGCCAGTTGTCGTCTAATGCCGGGAGATCCACGTTCCGAGTAAGACTGTTCAGTATGAATTACATCAACATACCAGCAAAGGTGGTCTGCACATAGCGGTAACTGTGCAATTTTATCAGTCCCTCTTGTCCCCTATCACTGGGCTAATCAATATTACAAATCTTCCTAACAGCATCGGTGTGTTTCGTTACTGGCTCCAACTAGTTTAATATTTGTTGTTCGCTTGCTGACAGATATATTCATGCCAAAAGACAAACTACTCCTGTGATGTATCACAAACGTAATGGTAAAAGTACGTGGCCAAAAGGTGCGTAGTTCCCCTGTTGTACCTGGATTTTGTACAGACTAATCAGCAACCTGAGAAACAACTTAATCACGAGAGATTGTAATAATAAGACGTTTATTTGCACAGTGTCCATAACAAATGCTCAAATAGTTAACCTCAATCAGATCTTAGTAATGATTCCGTGCGCCGGTTGAAATGCAATTACTCGGAGGAATGTGACGCCGTTGAGACCAAGACAATTGATAGATGACCGCGGGCGTTTCAACTTGCGTAGCATGGTTTTTTGGGACCAGTTAAACAAATGGGACACATCGAAAAGAAACTGTTGAGAGCGGAAGACTTCGAGGTGTTCATATCTTGTTTTTCATAGTACGGGCATCAAGAATTTGCAGTCGCTTGCGGCTCTGCGAACCAGCTAATTGGATTTGCGGTCATACAGAAGGGCGTGTGATTAGATACGGTGACTACAACTGATCCTGAATTAAATCGACAATTATACCTTCGTCTACTTGACATGCATGTATTGGATTCAGAAAAGAAAAACTAGAAGCCGACTTCCAAATGCTATTGCCTCTTCTCCTCGGATAGTTTCCGGTAGGAGCAATACTTGCCACAATTTGAGCTCGTGCATCGTTTTACTTAACCTCGCCGCAAACCGTCTATCTATTCAAATTTTGTCCATTTCAGTTTCTATTTTAAACCCAATGGATTACTGGTACAGGATGATAAACAGGTCATACCAGGATGAGAACGTATGCATAAGGTTGAAAATTTTCGTATAACCGCATGGGAAGGGACAGAGCAACGATGAGAACTGATGGGAAAAATTGCAGACCAATATTAAATAGGAATGACGAACCATTCGAATATAGCATGACCACAATTCAAGATTGCCTCCTAAGCTCGAATACACAGAGGTCAAATATAATTGCTAAACTACTTACCAGTACGTCGGGCACAGCTTGAACATGATCCGGATGCCAGTGGGTTAGAATAATCCCACTAATTGGACACATATTTCGTGAACAACTGCCTAGAGCGATTGACAAGTGATGCAAATAGGCAGATAAACCCGGGCCCCGTGAGGTCGTATCGATCAGGACACGTGGCAAATGTGGATAGCCTACCAAGTACGAATTAGTGCCCTGTAGAGGTGAGGAGAAAAATCCCTTTAAGAAATTGTGTTAAGTTTGAATAGAGAACAATTGAATTCTGCAATCGTCTACTTGGCTTTGTAACCTCACCAATTAAATCGAACAAAGACCAAAAATTGTGACTGTCGCTTGGACCAGAAGTTGATCGATTCCGGTCTTGTCGAACACAGCGGATGAGCTGCGAAAGGAGACATACGTGGATCGCCAATCCGATCAAATTTGTCCGTATTAAATTCACAGTGAAAATTTAGTTTTAAATGCTGTACAATTGATGCTTTGGTGAGGAGTTTTCAGTTCTTGAAGATCAGCCAATCTAAGGCAACCGAGTTGGGAACACCTTTCAATCAGTCAAACTCCAAGCACAGACCGAACATAATCACATGTCCTTCAGAAAAGCCTGTCGGTTATTACGTTGGAACGGAAACAAAAACTTTCCATCACATGACATTATTTTGACCAGAAACTAATAGCTACGCGGTCTTCTGCGGTTACGCCATGGTACTTTGGCGTAGTTATCAATTTGGTTTTTGAATGAGACTAATCTTTCCGGTAGCGGGTCCGCAACTGGAATATGGGGATTAACGAGAGAGAAAAATATTTAGTGCTAAAGTTTAGACGCGGTAAGCAAAAAAAACCAACAGCACTGAGAAATGGATTTGTCAGTTCCGACACATTCAATTCGAGTGTATGCCTAAGCACACATCGTGGGCACGTGAGTGGCCAATGAAGGACCGATCCAAAAACAGTACCGATTAATATCAATCGTTCCCCTTTCAGCCAATATCAAACAGGAGTAACCGGTAACCAAGCAACCATAAAACATTGTTTGGTAAATGTTTTTCTATTTTAAACAAATCCCGTTAGTATTCGATCTCCAATCATATTACACTATGCAACAACAGAATCAAAGCATAACGCGGACTGTAAACTTCTGATTTGTATCGGGTTAAAAATCACCAAGCGGAGTTTGAAAAAAATCACGTGCCAACTATTTACCATGTCGTCTAGTGAATAAGTGAATGTCACATTTTAACTGATCATCTGAGAAGGTAAAATACACCGAATGAAATTACCACTCCCATGTAGTCGACATGTAACTCCTCATTATAAAATCAGGCATGGTAAAACTGTTCCATTCTTGTTTACAATCATCAATAGTGGATATCTAGGTTGCGAACCAGGGACGAATGACTAGGGTCAGTTATACTTTCATTGATTTTTTCCCATTCAGCTGCGACTCCAATCGAAGGTCGGGTGCATTGTGCCGCAGTGCACTCACTTTTGTTGTATGACTGCAAGATATGAAGTTGATGTGCTGAGTATGCTTGTTGGTTCGAGGTTTTCGATCATCGATGTGTACGCAGTACCGTTAGGATTGGATGGAGAAACCGAGTGAACAATATGAAAGTTAGGAAGTAAGTATTGGGTACCGGTTCTGAGAGCATCATATTTTAGTATAAGAATCATAGTAGACTAAGTGGATTGGGTCACGTGTTGCGTATGGCGAACACCCGCCTATTGTATGGTGTCCCATTTCCAGTTCCTCTTAAGCAGTGGAAGAAGCCCCGTAGAGGCCAACGGATGATGCGCTAACGTGGAATGAGAAAATGTACAGCGAACTTAGGTAAAGTAGGTGTCTCACGTCTTTGTCGTTGGGGTCCGAAAGACCCGTCAACTAACTGGCTGGAGACACGGAAGGATATGGCAATGAATCGTGTTGTCGTTTTCTATCAAAACGGAATGATCGAGAGGCTAGTGTCTGTAGCTTAAGCTGTATTCTTCAATTTTCACGTCTGTGTAGATCCACTCCCAAGCCACCTTGTTTATTCATTTTTCTACTGCAACGTGTTACTCGGTGAGTGGAGTTTCCCTCGCTGATCGACGATAACGAGGAACGATTATGGATCGAACGCCTTAGCAGTTAAGCTAACCGGGTTCGCATCCCAGTTGGAGAGCGTTGGACATGCACTTCTGACGATTCCTAACTAGGATAAAACACCTGTACAATGTTCTCATGGTTTATTAGTGGTAAGTTGAACTTTGATGAATGATTTTGTGTCACGTCTACTCCACAATTTACAATGATCAAAGAAAACAACTCTGAAGGTCATGCTCGAAGGTTTCTTTGTAAATAGGTCGCCAAAGGAAAGTCAAATTTCTTGGGAATTGCCCCCTCTATGACAGCAGCTCGTGGCCGCGGAAATCGGCGGCGAATTGGTGCTAAATCATGCGATGAAGTTCAACAAACAGTCAAGAGAATAATGACTGAGGCAATTGACTCACAGCCGTCGTTTCGGGCTCGGATCGAAATTGGAGTGAGGCGGATATGTACTTCCGGCGGTTTCCAACACGGAAGAACCAAGTGTACATTAATTTTCATGATTTCATGATGATGAGTTGAACATGGACACCTAGGCTCCTACCGCTCGCATCGATTGAAATGTGACAGTCCATGGGTTTAAACTTAGCATTAACAGAAACTCAGTAATAGGAGGGAAAATACTGACAGTTTATTCCACCATCATCAGCGAAATATGAAGTAACATGGTGACTGACATGCACTCAATAAGTAACTGCATTAGGTGGATCCAGCTACTTGAAGATCAAGATAATCAGCGTGTGAGAAGATGGTGTTGTCGTCCTGGACCATTCTATTTGCGTGCGACTGATGCGCTTCATTTCGCTGTGGAAATATGTACATAATGAGACTGTGTCTTGTTTGTGATCTGACGGATTGTGCACCTGCGTGATCCAGCAGCCCACACATGATAACTTATCACCAACCAAATGTCCAATCATTCCTGGAAGACCAACGGGTAGAGGCCGGACAAAGTGATTTCCTGGTTCTCTGGGTTTAAGGGTTGCTGTAAGCTGACAATGAAGTAGTAAAAAAAAATTGGTCCAAGCGAGTGGGCTTCCACTCTGCCCAAGTAAGTCTCTCGATCGAATTGTTCCACATATCTATGTGGAATACACAGTTTTGGGCTGAATGATAGTGTTTCTGTTGTAAGTTTGCCATAGAGGGAATAGAAAAATTGTAAGCATACCACTTTGGATTGCTTGGAAATTTTCTCCGAGGAACCGTAGGGGATGTCTGGTTCTTCAGTTTGTTTTAACACCACCTTTGTTTGTCAATGAGTAACCCAAGTGCCTCCGATCACGCTGATCGATTAATGATTGGACTTGACAATTCCACGAATCACGTTCGTTCAGTGCCTGGAGTTCAAGTGATCGTTTCGTGACTTTTATGTAGTTTCGACGGGGAGAATGGTTCAATAAAATCTTCGAAATCTCTGATAGGTGACGGTCATTCAGACAGCCAACTTTTGCCTCTGCTATGGCCAACTCCATGCGGAACATAATATGCTTATTAAGATCCGTCGGCACGCTTGAGTCTTTGGTTTGCTTCACATACGTGGGATTTAATATACGGAAGAGGAACTGAATGTTAATAGATTCAGGTGATTGGGATATGTTTTGCGCAAGCACATGTAACGACTGTCGCGTTGTACGTCGTTGTCCAAAACAGTTAGTGGTCGATCAATGGCGTGGACAAAAAGATGAAAATCTCAGTCCGCAGACCTATCGGTGTAGACGCAATTGGACTGCCACGTTAGGATCCACTACATTTCCCAAATCGATTATGGGAAACACTAAGTGATATCGTTTAATGCTACAATCAATGGCGCTCTCGTTTCGAAATTTTTCTACTATATGGCTGGTAAACTTAGTGTTTACAGTCAATATTTCACCGTATCTCGTTCTCCTTTTTCTATTCTGAATAGAATGTGCTGGTTCAAGAGGTTACCAGTTGCAAAGACAGAACTGATCTTTCGGCAGAATTGTCCGCAATCGGCTTTTTTGTCCCTGGTTTTATTTAATTTTTTCTTGCAAATCCCCCGCAAACTGTCCTAGCGGAATAGAAAGTCCGTGGGACGTTCGAAGTGGTCCAACCCAACAAAGTGTTGTAAAATCTCACATGGATGGGTCTATTTCTCATCGATATACACCTGCTCGAATATCGATTATCGTCAGCAATTGACAAATTGTCTGTCCCAGTGGTAATTTATATTCACTTGGCCGAAGCACGTGATTACAAACGAGGAGACCAAAAATTCCTGTGGTTAGATCTGAGTATTTTTTTGATATATTGATCCCAACGATAAAGCGTTTCCTTCCGTCATATAATAATCTTGAAGGATGAAGAGGTAAATAGAGATGATCAACCGAACGAATCGGGCACTAACGAGGCACATTTTTTTAATGGTCAGTGCCATTTGAGACAATTTGTAAGGTTCACAAACTGTGGCATGACAAAAAGCAATGAAAGCCATAGTTAGGGGACTTGACCAAATCGTACGACTTAATAACTTCCCAGGGATCTTATCACTAGATGGCAGACAGACGTAGTTCAAAAACATTGTTTATTTGTTCGGAGTCATTGTTTTAATGGTTGCTTCAAGTGTGGAAATAAAGCTCATGCCATAAAATAACCTTTTGCTGGATCGCTTGGAAAAATTAATTGAAGGCATTCTCACTGACTTGATAGCGAACATTTTCCGTGCAATCTGAGTTCCACAGCAAAATGCACGCGTTGTTATGCTTATATATAACATACTTCGCAGTATTGCAATGATATTTATACCGCCGTTTCGTGCGCCTAGTTTTTATCGGGAACTTTCGTCCTTGTATGGTCAATTTTTATACTTTTACTGGTATTGTTTTTAATGTGACCGAAAAGTAGCAATCAAAATCAAATCACAGCAATAGGAGCAATAGTAGAACCGAAGTAAGGTATTGAAACTAGGGTGCATATGAACGGAATAAAACAAATATACCAGCTAACAAAATACATTGAACAGGTGGTTTTCAAACTCGAAACCTCGATGGCGTCCCGACTGTTTTGACTAGGTCCTAGGTAAAATAAATTTTTTACACGATTGATCGTACCTTCTTCATCAAGCCATCTTAATTCTGCCAGGGACCAACTGCTTGAACATTGTAACATATGGTGGGCAATCGACTGGTTGAATTTACAATCTACTGCGATCACAGTACCGTAAATTATGAGTGGATAGGAAAAAAAACAGTACAACGCACGGTTTCACGAGTTGTTTGCAGCGACATGTGGACCGGTACTGAAGCACGCAAAGTTCACAGTTCGCCTTCGTATCATTCCTTAACAACTAGGACGATCGGATTTGACCGAAATGGCCAAACAATCATTTCCACATCTTCTTTGATTCACCAGTCGTATTTCCCAAAGTTCGGTTTTCCCGAGAAAATTCCTCGTTTGATTAATCACCGAATGAAACATTTACTCTACACCGGACCCTCGTAACCCATGGATCAGGGAGTCTGAGCTAATCCACTTAAAATACAAAAATTTGAAAAACGAAACGTTTGTTACAGCGATTACGAGATAGCATAACAAAGGATCTTTTGGTGAATTCGTATTGCATCATAAGCACAGTAAAAAAAGGTGCATTTGGTCAAATGACTAATGGAAACAAAAACGACTTCTGCATAACCTCAAGCTAATATGGTCGCAAAGTATGACGTAACCAAGTGCTCGAGTGGCGGTGTAATTGCTACCGAAATAACGCGACTACACAGGATAATTGAACGGATGTTTATCTCATAATGAATGAGACTCTTCTTACTCCATCTCTGTTTAGATATTCGTAGTTGAAGCTGACTGTTCCAATTATTTTTTTTAGATTTTTATTAATCTGATGGCTTGAGAATGAATGATTGGAAACAACTTTTTTTCTCCTCAATTGTTTAGGAAAAACAGAGTCAAGCCACAAACCGTGAACTGCGAGATCAATGTGCCGAAGAACCTGGGCTATATTTCCACGTTTTGCTGTCTGATTGCGGTTCGCTTCATAAAAGTGTTTCCGTTTGTGCAGTCATTCGGACCATGTGCGCGGAAAAAAAGTAGTCATGCTCCTCAAAACTTGTGCTACGGAACCAGCTCTGTATACCCTAAAGTCGCGGTGACATGTTCAAATACAGACAGAATAAAGGGCTACGTTTTACGCCGAAGGAGCTCAGCAACGGAGCAAAGTGGCGTCCCCTTTCAAAGAAGAACGCCGACATCAGGTAGCGAATTTCGAAAATCAAGCCTAAGAAAGATCAGTGAAAACGTATTCTCATCGAGTCCTACGGAGTTAATATAACGCTGGTGTCAATCAATAAAATAGGCGAATATTCCCACTTATGGTTCAATTCAACAAGAAAAAAGCAACTCGGTACGCAGATAGCGCGTATCTATCTATCTATCTATCTAACGTCTAGAATAAACTGATTACATAGATTACTTGCGAAGAAATCATGCCTTATATGCATCCATCAGGAAATATCATCCACTTGGCATATTTGCTTCAAGCAGAAGCAGAGAAACTGATACAGATGATCATATAGGTCTCATCTGGGCGCATCTAGGCAAGTGGTATCTAGTAGCAACCCAAACATCAAAAGGGATTTTTCATTAGGAATTCCAACCGGGGAATTTGGCAATCCGAATCAGATGCGAAATTTACCCAACTTTTTGGGCATTTGTTTAACAATTCATCCACATCGTTTACGGGCGCAAGATGTTTCTCGATTGTGAGAAAATAGTTAAGTTTGTATACCTTTTTGCAATTGCTCGTGTGACAGACTCAGAATAGTTTCACCACTACAGTTCGTTTCAGGACAAGATTTTGGTGGCATCGCTGAAACCCTCCCATTGTGAACATCCAAATGATAACAAGACAGCTTGTATAAAATATTTCGTTACAGAGTCAGGAAGTAGATTTGCACGCATATTTTGTCGTCCAATTCTTGAAAAGGCCCATTGCACAACTAGGGGAAAACCGATTGTCAGATTTGCGCGGAATCCGCTTAGAAGAACTCACAAAGTTACCACGGATAGGAGTGGAAAACAGAATTCATTCTGTTTTTATTGCTGATCTGCACCCTCTTGGTTACTTTCGTCATTCGGACATGTTATTGCCGTAGTTTTTAAACCAAACACTGCAGCTCTAGAGCTTTGCGTCCCGTTTCAGGTGACCGAACGGCAACTAGAGAGTCAAACATCATTAGTTTGCCATGAGGCTTGATTCTGACTCGTTGAGGTGAGGCTCCTAAATTGTGATGCACAAGGTTCTTGTATCCTGATGTGAGAGTATTTGGTGTCTAAACTGATGTACAACTTGTATGTCCAAAAGCAACCCGACTGGCAATAAAAATTGAATGCTGCATTTTACTATCATCGTAATTCTTTGGAAATTCAGTCATTTTTTCCGACAAATTTCGTCGAATTCTACAAGTCCATTCACTTTCTGGGAAAACAGATGGCATTCAACGATAGAACAACGAGTTTCTAGTTAGAACCCGTGATGATTTGTGTCATCTCACGCTTCGTCACGCAGACATTAAACTCATTCTGGTTACTCGACTGATTGGATTCATTGCGGAGAACTGAGAGTTAAGTTGGACCGAAATAAAACTGGGGTTGATTTAGCCTAAATGTGACAAACGAAACTGGACAGATGACTGCAACCGAGAGGGACAATTTTTCACAAGCTTTGAGTAACCTATCTTGATTTCGAATTCTATTCGTGCGTCATCTAGTGCTCGAAAAAGTGGGAACACCGGTCAATCGTTGGTAAAACGGAGAAACTCCGGTGTTCGATTGACGACTAGATAACCAATCATAATGAGACAAAGCTAATTTTCCCAGTCTACATGTCTACCCCAAGGGATCTTCGTGAGCATCGGGCATCCGCCCACAGATATACAAGCACGCACGCACGGACGCACGCATGCGTAATCGAAAGCAAACACCAGTCTGCGGACTATGATTAAACAGCTGTTCCACAGTTGTCTACGTGGTTCCTCCCCCTCAGAAGGTTGCGCAGATTGCGATCAGAGACGAACGTCAAAACAAAGACGACCATGAAGTTGGTGACAAAAGAGGGCACATCAAGACCCACGAAACAACATGCACGTTGTAGTTTAGGTTGGAGGCTGATGTTAAACCTCAGCTGGTGTCGACCTGGTGCGCACATCTAGACATCCAGTAAACGACTGGGATGGGCAAAGCGTTAGCTCAGCCGATTACGTGTGCGATCGATGATCAACCATAAACGTTCTTACAAGATCAACGAACAAACGTTTCGTTCTAGGGCTGAACACCTCAGATTCTGTAGATCTTGTGCAACTAACATTAGAAGACTGTCACGAAGATGACTCAGGTAAACGATCTGCTCTCACGATGGTGACCAGAAAGAGAAACAATCCGAACAGGAACACGCCCGCAGGGTCTCACGAAGACTTTATCTATCCTCGATCTCACGGACTGAGAATTTTTCATGTGGATACCGTCAGGCTAATCGCTATCTCATACATTAAGGCATATACCAGATATTCAAATTTGTGCCCCAGTGACAAATTCTCTTTAGCAGAAAATAGTCTGATCGCTTAAGGCAATATTGGTTAGTGGTTTGTGATGTGAACAAAATTCCGTTTCATTAGTTTGGAAGAAACCAGAGCAACCAAGGTGACACGCAACGGTCGTGAAACGCGAACGGGTGCCAGACCAGTTAACTGGTCATTTTGATCAGCCTTATCGAGACCACTGGCTTTCGAAAATGTCTTATAAACAAAGCTGAACGGTTCGGTTCAGGCTTTATAACTATTTATCGGGCACCAGAGTACTCCGGTTTCCGTTGTTGTCTCAAAGTGTCGTCTACTCACGAGAAGAATGAATGAGAAGTGGTGAGATGAGATAAACTACGAGTTGAGGATTTATGCATAGAACCGGGAAGATTTAGGACACGAATGTCACTGACTACGATACTGAGGGACATTACCTCGCATCCCCAATCATAGTTCAGAGAGATTCCATGGATCCCAAACCAGCAGTTTGACTGTTCAAACAGGAGCCAGACTATTGGTTAATCTTTTCAAACCATTTTGTCACGTCATCGACTGACCACCACGACCCATCTTCAAACCAGTGCCCGCTTCGGAGAACGGCGTAAAACGTGAAAGACATTTTGTGGACATGTGCGGCACATCAATCAACCATCTTATCGAAACAGAAATCGCAATGATTTAATATTCTACTCCAAAAGTAGGTAACTGAAAAATAGAGTGAATCATGCGAAAACTTCCACGCTTTTCAACCTACTAACACAAGCATCAGTCAAGAATAGATAATTTCGAAACATCGACAAACCATTCATCTCAGCGTCATAACGCAGACAGGTCTGTGTTAGGGATTCGGCCATTCAGATTGGAAATGGATAGAACTTTTGCCTCAGGCTATGCTCTATTTTGCGGTCTAATCGATGATGTATGCATTGCTGTTCATCTAAACACACGGGAATTGGTTGGATTGTTTTGTATTCTGTGCTTCTCGCCTGGACTTTTCAGATTCCATTGTGCTGAAACAAACAACAACGCATGTAAACAGCTCGAGGACCACAGGGATGTACGCAACTACATTCAAATTTTATTTTCATCGTCCAGTGTTAAACAAAAGGACAAGCCCAGCTGACCGTTACCATTCTCAAGCAGTCACACAGTTACAGGAAGAGTTAATGAGCAGGGTAGACGGAGTGAACCTATAGCAATGGGAAGAAAAGAAATCCCGAGGTGCCTAACACAAAGAATGCAGTCTAACCGTAAAGACACTTTTTCAAGCATTCTGATTCGACGGGAAATGACAACACGGTCGCCACTGTTCACGGCTCGCTGTCATATCCTTCGAGATTTCCAACCAATCAACTGGTTGATCGAACATTAAGATCCCAACCACAAACACGTGAAACAAACACTTTACTCAAGTACACTGTATGTTTTCACATCACGTCATCTGTTGACCATCACAAACCCTCTTCCACTGCGGATCGTTCACTCGGTCATTACATGCAAACCTAAACATCGATAATTGAAAACATCTGCGACAGGCACACTCTGTCTTGCAACCATATAACCATAAAACCAAGCGCATTGTGGCACAGCAGACATGACCGATGCTACATATATTTCCGTACAGCGTGCGTCGCTCGAGCCTTAAATATACGCATGTTCAGTTCTATTACCGAGCAAACATGTGCAATTGAGCAGCTGGAGAGACATACTGGCGAAGTTCGCAAATTTGTTACGATTACTGAACTCGCATACCTATGGTCGTGTGACGGTATACGGTCAACTATCAAGTTCATTCGAAACGACTAGTGGCGTTCAACAAGAGTGCCCCATCTCTCCGTTCCTGTTCAACTTCGCCATGGATGAGGTGATGGGAGATGCTTCAGGAGGTCTCCGGGATGTAGGAACCGAACTGGGAAATAGAAGGGAGCTGTGTGACCTATATTACGCAGACGAATTCGTGCGCCTGTTCGAATATGTGGACCATGCACAACGCGCACTAGGTAGACCCTCGAGGTCGGTTGATCGGTTTCGCATGCTTTGCACCTTCAAAGCGTAAAGTGCTGTTGCAAGGTTGCACGACAGTGGTGCCAAACTTGATACCACTGGATGGAGAGGAACTAACGATTGCGGACCATTTCACTCACGCTGGACTGAAGCACTTGCGGCGTCGGTCTGATATTTCACTGAAGTTGAAAGGTCGTGTGTACTGTGTCTTAGTGCGTTCGGTCCTGTTGTACATTTGCGATACACAGAGCATGCGTATGGGAGATGTTTGTCGGTTGGACGTTTTCGACCACTGATATCGACGTAGTATGGCTAGGATTGGATAGATTGACCGAATGAGTAATGCAGAGGTCAGTAATCTAGTATTAGGAGCCGGCTGTCGGAATGCCTTGTTTCATCGTATGAAACTTAGTAGACTATGCTGGTTGGGTCACATGTTGCGTATGGCGAACATTCATTTTGCATTCTTCCATCGGAGTGAAAGAAGCCATCTGGAGGCCAACAGATGACGTGGGATGAGAAAATGTACAGCGAACTAAGGTAAAGTAGGTGTCCCACGCCTTCGTGGTTGGGGTCCGAAAGACTCGCCACCTAGCTGGCTGGAGACACTGAGGGATATGGTAGTGAACCGTGAATAGTGGTGATCGTGTTATCATTTTCTATCGAATGAGAATGATTGAAAGTGTGTTTGTACAGTTAGACTGTGTTCCGTGTGTTGGCTGCGGCAGCATTCTTATCTTATCTGACCTATGTGGGTGCACTCCGTGTTCCCCTTGGATATTCACTATTTTTATAAAATCATGTAAACTTGGGAGGAAGGCAGCGGTTAGTGGGGCTTACCTTGCTGTTTAACGCTAAAGGATGATGATGACTAGACACCCACAAAAGCCTAAACGTTTTGGTAAATTATGAAAAGATCGAGCCTCATTTACATCCTAAAAGAATGATTATGGTGAATGGGGCATGCTTCACAACCTTGAGGATCAACCGCACTTACGGAAAGTCCAACAACCACGATCTTGAAATAAAAACTGCCTTCGGGCTAAGTACGATTTCAGAGAGGCAGATCAGGTGGGGCGCTGGGCAAAAATCATCATCCGCCACCAAAGTGACCGATGGGTTTGCGATTTGGAATTCAGACCACTTGGAGTCGCTTTATCTGACAGTTTCTTTCCAGTGGCTATGCAGGAAGTGTTCCTGTCAGTATCACCAGAGGTAATTACAAGGGTGTGTTGAGACGACCCTCTATAATCGGCTCTCAGCAAGGAAGCAGATGAATGGTAGAACTTGGTCATTGCCATCAGTGGCTGTGGATAAGATGCGACAGATCGGACCCCTGGGATATGAATTTGGCGAATCAGGCACAGCTCGAATGACGTAATAATGTACAGATTTAACTTAACACCTAATAGACTAACAGGAAAAACCAAATGTGAACAACACAATGGCGGAAAAACAGCTGGGAGTACAACAACAAGTTTAACGAAGCAATTAGGCCAGGCTACGCTATTGCTCACTAAAAGTTTACATAAAAACAACTCACAAGGCGCATAGTTATATCGATATATGGCGAATCGAACTCGATTCTGATGGAGCCAAGTCAGGGACTGCTTCCTCTAAAATATGCGCGCCCTTAGGAAAACGATCAAAAAACATCGGATTCGCTAGTTTTTACAACATTGCCACATGTGGCATTTTTAATGGCAGTGAACGGATTCTTTATCCGGCATCTGTAGCTCGTCTACACTGAATGTATCGTGAACTCGCAGATGCAACTCAACTCCTAGGCCGAACGGGGCAATATCGCATTTCAACTTTTACTACTGATAATAACGGAAGTAGCAAGCTTGATTTCCATGCAAATAATGGAGTTCAAAAAGCTCTGCGAAGGTCAACTTTCAGATTGAAAAAAAACATTACTTTGCAAATATCCATTCCAAGAGCCTCATATTCGTTCACATTGTGACGGCTTAACGTTGGACTCTTTTTAGGATTGCTTTTCTCTGATTGTCTACAAAATATAGGCTTGAATTTCACAGCTGTTTCATCCAGCTAGTCAGAAAACAACAACAGCATATCCGTTGCGTCTCAACCGCGGCGAAAGGGACAATTCCGAATCGAGAAATCATAACTCCCACGTTATCTCTGGTGTGGACAAGAATTTATCAAAGTACAGCTGCCAATGTGCCTGCAGACGTCGAACAACGGTAAACCGGATAAATTTTTGCATATTATCGCCGTGTGACAATGGATGAGAGAATCAACTACCACTGCCCCGATAAAAAGCAATCGAATCTTTGAATTACGCAGTTAGCATATGAATTTGAAGGCATTCGATTTCCGGCATATCAAACACGAAGGGATAAGTCCCTGGAACCAACCAGGGCTGCAGAACGAACTTCGTGGATTACATTATGTTACATGTGGCATGTATTAACTTCAGTACATTACGGTAATTTTTTCAAGTTTTCTTTTTGCGATTTGCTATACTCGGATTTAGCTCGCATATAACCCAGAGACACTGCAACCAACTGCGCACGCACTGATCCATTTAACCCAGTAGTGTTGATTACGGATTTTCAACCCGGAGGTTGCAGGTTCCAATTCCTACCGCCGACGAAATTCCCCATTTGACAGACCCCCATCGGCCGCGGACCTCCGTCAAAATAATGCACAATAACTTGTCATCAATAAAAGAAGTGACAAACATGAAGAATAAAAACGATATTAACTTAGTCTTTGCCTAATGACAGTTTTTCTTGTGACGTCAAAAGGACGACTGATAACATGGATCAAAATTAACCGTTTGTAACTCATAGTTTTGTTGGGCGTTAGAATAAGATAGGATATTTGGTAAAACCAGTGTCCTAACTACCGAAATTGTAAAGTCTTGTGTTAGAATTTATTCACTCGAACTATGCTATTTGGGTAAAATGCAATGCAATCAACATTTCCATTCGTTTTTAAATTTGCACGGCTTAACCTTCTGGAAGCCGGTGATCTGCTTGGGACTAATCAAAATAACCAATTCATTGTTCCATGGTGGGCTCTGGAATAGTTTATCTTGATGACGAGGACAGAAACAAAAACCAAACAATGTCATTCATCCAAATCACATCAACGTCAAAATATCCGCGGCGAAATTCGTAAACCGCGCGAAGGGGTTTAAATGCATTCGTTAGCAGTTTCCGGTTTTCGAATGACAAAACCATAATACACTGCTGTAAGACGGTTTGGACAATCAGTTGGAAGAATTCACGCATGAAATTCAATAGACAGAATAGAATAAGAAAAGTGAAAAACCAGGCTATTGATATTCATTGATAATTTTACCTGTAACGTAAACGGGCCAGGATTATGACCTAGGATCCGAGTCACCAGGGGACCAATTGTTGACAGCGGTAGTATGGGTGGAAGGCTCATGATGCCCGCAACCAAAAAGTAATAAACATTTGTTCAGCGGTCTTGCTAAAGCTGCAAAAAAAAACAATTTGGGACATTCGTAAAGTCAAAATTTGACCTCAGCCCATCTCCACTCAGTAGGAAAATGGAATGGAAGAATAACTGATTCAAGTAGATGGACTTCCACTCAACAAAAACCCGTTACCCAGTGGACAGGTTCTTGTAGGAAGTAAAAGATTTTGTCGGGAACAGTAATTATTTCCTTGCTTAGGGGCTGGACAATCTAGCAGTATTTGTTCAAAAAACCCTGAAGGAATAGCGCAAACATAGGAAAGTCCTCACTGCATCGGTGGCCAAGTGAGGTAAGCAGGACTTCGCTGCTCATTGGAGTGAGTGGGGAGGGTAGTGATAAGTATGCTACTGATCAGAGTTCCCCCTTTTGTTCAACCTGTCTTTTCTGTCTCCAACCCAATCTGTTTGTTCCCTCTGCCTACCCATGGTGTCCCCACTGATAACATGCCCGATACTCGCAACGGTTAATTGTCGAAAAATGTCGTAAATGGTAAACTTCTAGCTCACACCCTATACAGCCTCCACCAACTCTGCATAACGGTAATTTCAATGTGCGCACTTTAATGCAGGCTGGCCAACAAGCGTGTTTGGCTATCACAGTGGACTGACACACTTTCGATTGATGTCTGCTGCGTGAGTGAAACACGAATACACGATCCGACTAGGGTAGAGTAGAGTAATTTAACTGGCTGCGCCAAACGTCTCGTCACGATATTTTCTTCGCACTTCAGGAGACGAAGCAGCTCAAGCTGTGGGTCAACGTGGTGTAGGAATAGTTTTGAATGAGAAGGCTGAAGTAGCCCTTCTAGAAGGGATCCCATTCAACAGTCGCTTGTGTGCAATGAGACTGCAGGGATCAGTCGGCGTCCGAAAGGGTAGTAGTGTTAAGCGTAGTTTATCTCAGCATACGCTTATGAACTGTTCATCGACTTAAGGTAGTTTGGAGGTTGACAGTATGTGAACTGACTTCTGTCAGGATCGTGATATCTGAACCCTAGAGCCAAGGCGAGAAATCAAAGAGCAATGAGGTTGCTGGACGCTTGTCGTGAGCCCAAACCAATGGATGACGAGATGATGCTAAACTAGCTAGTGTGGCTAGTGAATGAGAGCGAGGAACAAATACGGGGGGATGAACCTTGACAGGATAGCATCAAGCTCATCTAAACTAGCATACTCTAATCATCAGTGGTCAAATAGATGAGGTCGTGGCGGCTGGACGCGAAGGTCGGGGATTCGAATCCTCCCGACACCGACCAACTTCAACACTTGACAGCTTACTGTTGACCATGGTCCACTTCATGAAAACGACATACACTATTACTTCATTAATAAGAGGAAGTAGAATATACAGTATTGTTGCGTAGTGCCTACTATGGTTAATCTGTGATACCGATCATAGTTCTACATGACCTCCAATTTGTGTTGTAGCGTGACTGATGAGAATCAATCGACCAAGCTAGGCATTCTGTAAAGGAGATGCGCGTGAATGGCTTATTTCTGGAAGCTTTGAGGGATTTAGCGGGAAAAAATTGACAAGTGAAAGACAATTCAGTAAGTACGTAGCCAAATGGGTCCTACTGTCACCGAGTCACAAATACCAGTAACAACTTAATGGCTAACTGACATTGTAATTACATGAGCTCCTGAGGAGGACCTAACTGTCTTCTGACTGACCTGTTAAGGAGTGGCCACTCATACTTAAAAAACGATGTTTTTGTCCAGAAGATTCTTTCCAGTGGCTATTTGGTATTCTTGGGCATACCAATGGTGTACGTGATTGCATCTATCCAAACAGATTCGATAGCAGCTTTCCTCGGATAGGTGCTGTAACTGAATAGTTTGGACAATATTCATTTAGTCGCTATAAGTAGTAGATCGTTTTTATGAAAAAATTCACCATTTAATATCAACGGTCAACTCGCCATTAAGAAACCATGGAAGCACTATACAACTGTTTTATTCTTGTTAGAAATCAGTGCAGTGCGTATCCACCGCGCCCGAACCCAGGACGAACGATTTTGAGTCGAATGCATTTATCACTACGCTACCGAGTCCACTGCACAGATTTTGTTGAGCAATCACGTCTCTGTACTTCCAAAAGGTCATTCCACGAGTCCTTATAAATTTCAACAAATAAATAAATTTGACTCAAATTTACAAGCGAACAAGACTGACGGACTGGATCCAAAACCCTCACGGGGAAAGTGTGATTCATGTGGATAGCGACATTCTCGGTCCACGTGACATTTTCGAAATGCTACGAGTTTCAATCGCGATAAATTTGGACACATTCAAACAATCCCCCGCAATACTAAGATATATTATTCCAGATTGTGACAATTTACCAACCCATCATTTGTGTTTACTCGTAACTAACCATAATCTAGGACAAATTTTGAGTTCACTTCTCACTGATGCAAAAGCTCAATCCCAATTTATGGTAGATACTGGCATAGTAAGCTCCATCACTATTAAATATTGTATAATGGGCCATTCCCAAAGTAAAACTTGGACACACTGACACTGTCCTCAAAGGGCGTGACTGTAAATCTTTATCAGATAGAATTTGGTCGCATTCTAGGGCCATGGGGGAGTGAAAGTTCCTCTGGTTAAGCTTGAATTCGATGATGACATTTATGAGAAGTGTCGCGTGTTGTCCTATGGTTTGTGAGAGACAATCAGGAAAGTTTGAGATTCTTTGGTTTCTAACGCTGTTTTGCAGTCAGTCACATTATCCAAATGGGCTACACCGATTGGTACTCCTCTCAAAGCTGATGGTAAAACTCCCAGAGTTCGTGGGGACTACCCTGTGACTTTAACTTCAATGCTTCGTCAACAGACGTGTATCACAGAAGAACCGAAGGATGCCACATCCAGATCCAGTGGATCCCGTTGTTTTTCTCTGTTCCATCTAATGAACGCTTACTTGCGGATTTCTCTTTACCATGATTGCCACGAGTTGACTACTATTAACACTTTTTCGTCTTCATTCTTATAAATTTTCGCCATTTGGATTGAGCGTTTCACCTGCACTTTTTCAGTCGATAATAAATTCAATTATCAAAAGTTTGGTCAGTGTTGAGAATTATTATGGTGACACAGTAGTTCGTGAGCCCAACAGATCCGAGCACGATGAATGATTTCGTTCATTACTGAAACGCTTTCGCAAATTAAATGTTACCATTAATCCATCCATGTATGTTTTCAGTTCGAATTCCCTCAAATTCCTCGGTTACCTGGTTGACAAAGATGGATCTACGCCCGATCCCGACCGATCATCTCTCATGCTAGCCGTACAAAGTTCCGAGAAATTTAGTGAAGTACACTTATTAGTTGATTCCTTGCAGTATTATTCCCGATTTACTCGAAATTCTTCCCAAACAAGGAAACCCATATTTGATCTATTATCTTCTGGCGTTTTTCACTGATCTGCCCTACATGAGCAGATGTCGCGTTCTATCGTGGACCATTAAAATAACATTATTACTTTTCGTTTCACCCTTAAAACATTGGACTCCCATAACGGATGTTTCACCCGTCGGTATTGGTACAGTCTTAGAACAGCACGGTTACTCAGTTGTTCGTGTTTCACGCCGGCTTATCGCTGCTGAACAGGGTTATTCAGAAGCACAACGTGAGGCTTTAGCAATTTATTGGCCTGCCCAGCGAATTCACAAGTACCTATTCGGTTCTAAGTTTACAATTATTTCTGACCATGAAACACTACGCCTTACCTAACATCTGGCAAAATTATTTCACAACTCAGCTGCAGCAATGATGTATCGCAATTTCAGCATATGACTAAATTATTCAGCATCGGAATGCCAAAAAAATTTCATACGCCGATTATCTTTCCATATGCGTTCAATCGTGAGACAGCCGTGATCCTAACTATTTGTTTGCCCAATCTCTGCACGTTAGCCGCCAGGAATTAATTCGCGAATCACACCGATATTCTGGACACATTTTATCAGCTATCAGTGCACGATGGCATGCGAGTATTAGACATTTTTGCAAATACTATTCTACAAGAGGGGAGCTAGCTGTCATTTCCAAGAGGGTTCCATGTTTAGATGATTGTGCCGTAATTCCTCCGTCAATTCGACGCATGATTTTGTCTGGTTTGCATTCCGGCCATCTGGGCATTGACAAAATGAAGTCCTTGCAACGCCTCACTTCTGATGGCTCGATACTGAGAATGATATCGTGAGAGTATCCACGAGTGAAAATTGCGTACATAAAACATCCCCGGTCTTCAGCATGGACTACATGGCTTGTGTCATGCAACATATGGGAAAAAATTTATCCCGATTAATGTGGTCCCTTTTTAAAGAATTACTGGACTCTGATCGTCATTGAGTCGTATTCTCATTGGCTTGAAGTGCAATGCACATTTTTGATGACGTTAAACTTACTAGTAAAACACTACAGAAAACAATCATTCATGAAGGTGTGCCTCAGGCACAGGTTGCTGATAGCGCAAGCTAATTCACTGCTCAGACAGTTGTGAGGTGAGGCTGCAAGCCGGTTTCAAAAGTGAAAAGGTGGTTTGTTTCGGTACGATCTATCATGTTACAGTGAGGATGGATCAAGTCTGGGAAGCAGGGTCATCCAACAAACCCGTCGGCACTTAGGTGAATGAATGAATGACGGCAAACCAGGAGACAACCATTCGCCCTAACTCTGAAACAAATAAAAAGCGGTCTTGTTTTCGTGACACGTTCAGAGGCGGCGTTCGAAGATCAATGAAGAAACCATGTGGCTGAGAGATGAGGGCAATCGGTGTGTATGTGCATATAAACGGTTTGATTAGGAAAAATAAACGAAAACGTCGTGTTGAACGACTAGAGATCATTTGATTGTTCCCGTTTCATTAAGCCGGGTAGGGTTGAACTGGGGTCGAGACGGCCAACTGAAGGCGCTAGAAATAGCGACCGCGATAAATGCGATTTTGAAACAAAGATCACTTAAAAGATTGGGATATCCTTATCTGCTAACTGAACCTAGATATTCACAATCAACAGAAAAAATTGTTCGAACGTTAAAATGTGCCATCAAATCACTCAAACTATCAACGATCCAAGAATTTGAGCGAAATGCGGATAGCTTTCTGCTTCAGGATAGAAATGGAACTCGTGGTAGGACACGCCTAAGTCCAGCTCAGCTGTTTACATCTCGAATACTTCGGTCAAATCTGAGGTGCTAAGGACGAATGGTCAGCAGTTCGATCGATTCGTCCGGAAGCTCAGGGATGAACAGAAGAGATTGATCATGCGGACCCATTCATTAGTGTTTCATGATCGAAGCAGACAATCGGACCTGAAGCGGTTATGTCATTCTTTAAGAAAGCAACAGGCTACCTCTAAGGAGAAATAAGACTAACTGTCACAAATAATTACCAAGCAGCTGATAGTAGCCGAAACTAAGCGAATGAATACCGTCCGATAATGGAACAGTGACTCAACTACTAAAGGGTAGCAAAGAAAAATATGAGGAAGAAACCAGACTTATTCAAAAGCAAACATTTTGATTTTAATAAGGGTTTCTGCTGATCGACGAAATTTTCATCGATTCTCGTATGAGGTGTTTGCTTTTATGAAAATGCAAGCTTTTTGTTTCGTCCTGTCCCATTGTCAAGAGTGAAGTGCCAACTTCGTCGAGGTAGCGATCAAATCAACTGATAGACACGTGAAACTAGTGGCCCTTGGAAAATGAAACAATCGGTACTGAGCAGTGATTCGGCAACTATCAGCTCTACTGAGTGTGATCATATTTTTGTGGTGAACTTTGCAGATTGTTGCTACTAAAGGTATTATCGGTCCCTAATTGGTTTGTGTAATAAGACAAAGAAAACTGTTCAAGTGTTGTACCGTCAGATCGGCGGTGATGGACACGGATAAGAAAGACGAAAATCCAATTTTAATCCTGAGCGTTATCAGTAGTTAAAATTTGATGGGACTTACATTTTGGCTAGTGACAAAATCCTTTTGATTCAACTCAATTCTACGGAATCCAGACTGCCACAGTCGCCACTGTGATATGCCAATGAAAGAAGTCAATCTGCGTGGCACAAGACGGGTTAAATCAAACCAAAAACCAAACAAACCAGCTAACAGAGGCGGGATGGAGTTGCGGGAACACAAACTTGCTGCGCCAGAACGTCAACAAGCAGACGAAGTATATGTTTGAGCAACAATGCAATGTGTATGTTCACGCCGACTAAAGCAAAGAGGTTATGCTGGCTGGCACGGTAGTGGACTGAAATCAACAATTAAATCACAAAACTACATCAAAATAGTTCGCTGTTTTCGAGTCTTATAACAAGCGCGTATCAAAAAAATTAGTACTGGAAGAGAGACGATTGATTAAGCTAAAGTATGCGGCCACAGCAAGGTTGCATTCAAAAGCAACAATATCCTGACCCTGAGACAGTCGCTAACTTGTCTGTCCATATTTGGTCTGATTCAAATGGCCTCATGCCAACAAGACTGACTTTTTTCAATGACATATTCTATCGGCGACTGTGGCTGTCTGGGTTTCGCAGAACTGAATTGAACCAAGAAGATTTTGCCACTAGCCAAGAGCAAATCCTAATGAATTTTAATTACTGACAACAGTATCAGGAGTAACATTGGAATTTCGGCGATCCCTAAAAACAGTGCAGCAATGAACCCCAGAGAAGACCCTATTCACAGTGATCAGACTGCAAACATCATGAGTGTTGAGACAAAAAGTCCTGTCAATCGGGTTTTGTAAATTCTTGTTTAAACTGACATTCTAACACTGGATCATCAGTACCAATCGTTAAATTGAATGTCCGTGACAAACTGGCAGCATTGGTCAAACATTAAGGTATTTATTGTCGGGATCAGGACTCACTAATATGACCGACTCGCAAAGAGAAACAGTGCGACGCGACGTGGAAATACGCGTGAATCGAGCAAATAGTCAGAAAGACAACAGCCATCGATCAGGAAAGACGATAAGACACGATATATCCACAAGTAAAATGTATTTATATTTGCCAAAATACAAACCAGTCGGTAACAAGCCCGTAAGTGACCGGGGAAGCGAAGGGTATATTCATCGGAAACCTTTACAATCGCTTAATCACAGGAGAAGAAAACCACCGCATTCGGAAGTTCGAGAGGGTAGCGTGGCGTGAATCCATCGAGCCGTTAACAGACAGCCGATGACACCTGGGGGGATAAAATTCCAGAGAGGAAACGAAGTAGAAGCATGGAAAAAGCTTAAGATAAAAAGTCAAACTGTGGACAGAAAACGGACAGACTACGGGGACACCTAAACAATACAGGAGCTATAGGGATACGACTGATACCGAAACGAGTATTAGGAGACTTTATTACAATTTAACAAGTCTAAAGTTACATACCTTAGGAATCGTCTTGAAACGACCAGATCAGGACGATTCAGTTAACAGTGACAAGTGATTCAAAAACTTTCTACGGCAGCCAGAATGCTTTTAACAAAACGGATGGAAGCGAGTATAGTAGAGGTCTTCAAATGTGTCAAGGTCTCTAGCATCTGATCAAATTTGACTAACCATTCTATCCATTGTATTCTGGTGGCATAATCTTCCGAGTACCGTATGAATGAGATGTGAACGGGAAAGGATGTGCGCATCACTCGTATGACATTCGTACATGAACATTCCAAGTGTAAGTTAACACACGGTCAGTTGGCAGACAGGACGCTAACTAGAACTCTAACACTCCGAATTTCAAAGATTTCTTCCATCTATCAGAACGTTACAGAACAGTCCATACTACAACACACATTCCAAAGCGCAACTAGTGTCAGGAAAGTCACACAGACTTGTTTTATTGTCGATCAGGTGTCAAAATTCAAATGGATATTAGCATTTACTTGGTTCCGAGTTAGCTAGCATTGTTTTCGCGTAATGACACATGGACAAAGCACCACACGGAACAAGTTTATAACCACAGCAATTGACGGGAAGAAAAATGTGCCGCAAAGTCCTTGAAATATCGACCGCAAAACATTATGGACAAGGAGGGATAGCTGTCACGATCCATTACTTGTTGTGTTGCCTTGCTTACCTCAAAATTGCTCTAGTCGACATAAAGGTGCCTTGTATACCATATTCAAATCGACTCGAGGTCCAATCAAATCGCGTATATTTTTGTACCCATAGCGAATCATAGTCGGCCTGTGGATGATAAAATGGAATGTTACCGAACAACGAAAATTCGAAAATTCCCACAAAATCGACAAAACAATAATAACAGCCGAAAAGAATGTTTTAAATGAAGCCACAGAACCAAATATATCCTACCGCGTATATTCATTAAATGAATTCAAAAAAATCGTTGTTAAGTTGATTATTTTCACCCCAAATTTTGCCAGTTATGACGAGTACATATATGTCTATCCATTGTGGGAGGAAATTGAAACCTAGCATGGATTGGGAGTTTAAATTATTAATATATATTATTATACATTAATATATAATATATATAATATTTGTTCGAATTCAGACTAAGCACGTGCAAAATCTAAACGGTGCCATTAATTAATTAGCTAGTGTGGAGCAGACGGCTAAGCGAACCAAAGAACTTTATCGGATCTTTTTGTTGGGAAGATAATTTTCAAAGGTTTTGATAAAAAAACCTGATCAAATTTTCAAACTGAAGTGAAGTAACCTAGCGAAAAAATATCACCAGTCCACCTGGGGCACATCGTGTCGACTGCAGAGAGGTCAAAAGTGGCTTTTGATTACAAGTGATGGAAAATCTACCCGACTCAATGCGAAATTTCGGTCACTAATCAATTTTTTCATACTCAGCGCTGGCGGACGTGTGTCCGAAGCCGTGTTTAACATTGTTTAAACCGGTTTTCGGAGCCGCATATCAAGTGGCTAGCTCCGTTTGTCGGCACCTAATCAAGCGTGAGTAAAATCACAGCTGCGCCACTGGACCCCTAATGGTGATTGGTCGCCAACTCTTTGACAAACGATTCAAACCTGGTGCCAAAAAACACCAGGCTCGTTTAAACAACGGAATGGTGAGGATGTTGTAACAGCGCTTTTTATTCTCGTGAGATTTATTCCCGGATATTTGGCATCCTCCAAGATTGTACGCTGGGAATGGAACAAAACGCGCCGCTAACAGTCGACCTGCGACACGTTCATCCATGGGTTTTCGAACTGATACATCCCTTGATTGGTCACGCTACGTTATCGCGCTCAACATGAAGTGTGATATACAGCATAATCCCAGTAACATTATGTTATCACGTTGCGCACATACCCGGAGTGTTGTTGATCCTATAAAGAACTAAAGTGCACCGTTCGTGTCGTCACCAACTTATTCACCTTACGCAATTCAATTTTCCTTAGGAAACGAAAATGCGTTGACTGGCAAGCTGAGTTTGGCTGTAACCCTCGTTCTAAGATGACATTATCCTCATCGATCAGCACTAACTTTTAGTCGTTGTTTTCGAAAACGCCGTATATAACGCACACTCGTGAATCAAGTATCCATTCTAACGAGTGTAATTCATATTCATGAATTGTGGTTAAATCGCTGTGAAAACCCCTTTCGTATAGCTTGAAGGATTTGACTGTTACCGAGATGATAAAAAATCAAACAGGAGAACAAAATAAACGGAGACAAAATTACCCTTATCAAACGGTTTTGAAGTGATAAGCCACGTATCATCGTTACTCATTTCTCAACTGATATTGACCGCTACTTCAGAATTTTTCCTCACAGAAGTACAGCAGTTACTAATTTGTACATTTCCCACTCTTGTCTGTCATCAAAAGCAATCTCTTCTAGAGATTTCTACATATCATTCGTTGTCACCTTATCGGGCCACCATCTCCACTTGATAATCGGCAGTTTTATTTTGGGCAGCAATTATTTAAAAAAAAGAGAATCAGTTTTAGATAAAGTTATCATCAGCTAGCCTAATCCCTCCTATTTGTCTGTGCACACACTACTGATCACCGTCCTCGAGTGAGATTAAAATTTTATTCACATTATATCCACAAGATTTCTGAACAATCAAAGCAAATACATTCTTGTGGATATCGGGACCGAATAATGTAAGGAGTGTATCGAAAAAATCGATGCGCCATGTATTGGTTTCTATTGTGAATGATAAAATGTTACAGCTATCAACAATGCTGTTATTAACATTATATCATACAAATACATCTGCATCCCCAAACTTTTTTTATACGCAAACATACTCTGTCAGAAAATACACTCACTATTATTGTCCTATGGGTGCCTTTTCTGTATCTGTTAAGAATCGGCCACGTTTAGCAGTAACCTGACGGTCACCTCTGATTCACATAGGCCAATGCAAACAATTCTCGTGTACAATGAGAGGTCGAGTTCTCCCTGGTACTACAGTCTCATTTGTATTCGTAAGAGTGTGCAAAGACGATGAGTCCAATCGGAGATCACACGCAAATTAGTTACAAAGAAACCCCATACCTTGAGATCTCATGCCCGTTTTCCGGAAGTTAACCTTGTCTAACCGACGAACAATCCCGGATGAAACATTCTACGATTGCTAAATGGACGTACCGTCAGCGTACATTCCCAATAGTTCGAATTAGATTAGAGTTCCGATCAAACAAAGGAGTGTACACGTCTAAAAGGTTGACTGAACAGGAGAATTAAGTATGTCTCATTCTTACACTCGTTCACCTGTGGGACTAGAAAGTGCTCTTTTTAGGCCACTGGTGAGCCATGTGGGATAAGAAGTTATTCACATTGCTGAATGATCACTTCACGCCCATGCAAATCAGACATCAATCTGGCACATCTTTGTCCGTGCAATGAAAGCTTTACCACTGGGAAAGTTTTCATATCAAATGCCGACTGGGGGATACCCATAAGATTTGGAAAAATGGATAGCAAGTTGTCTCAAAGAACGAACTCAATATCACCTGGTCGTAAGATGATTCTTGAGTGCTACGTTTAACGTCATTCTACAATTGACATCAAGTGAACATTACAAGAGTGATACAAATTCACGTCAATCGCTATACAATAAATCCCAAAACAGTAACAAAGAACTAGCAATGGACAATGTCAAGGAAATTAAACGTTCGAAATGTATTCTCGGCAAATGTACTTACCGTTCAAGAGACAATCCCCAAGCGATGACTGTTAGACCGTCCGGTAATCCCATAGGCCGAAGCATTTCCGGTCGGAAAATACCGGAATTTCCAATCTCAACCCATTTGTTCAGACCTGATCGAGGTGAACGAGACATATGAGAAAAGAGAAATGCGTACTATTGAGTTGATTTAGACGAAAGGGCAATGGGGATCTTCTTCTCGAGTCAAT
The DNA here is from genome assembly GCA_008360955.1 of Fasciolopsis buskii. NCBI lineage: Eukaryota > Metazoa > Platyhelminthes > Trematoda > Plagiorchiida > Fasciolidae > Fasciolopsis > Fasciolopsis buskii. The sequence continues at coordinate 82,297 of LUCM01009943.1, forward strand.
TATTTAACGAATTTTCAAAAAAAAACAAAAACAAATTGGCATTACACGGCAAGGATGCAACAGCTCTCGATCAATATAAAGAAAAACAAAACAAAACAAAACAAGAACTTCCATCAATGTTACAATCAAATAACTATCCGATTTTACATTTTTTTTCAGCAATTCATGTCGTATCTGTCATGCACTTGTCGCACGAAGACAAGAACACATGGTCTATCTGAAATTTCCACCGAATGCATGCATACAGTTGCGGACATGAGACCTAGCTGTTATTATCCTAAGGTACCAGGAGGTCAGAGTTATCCGATCAATACTACCAATGGTGAATTCAAGAGAAGCTGAGAACATACAACCCTAAACGACTGACTAAAGAGATAGCGGTACAAAAATGAACAACTGTTTACTTTCCCTCAGCGCAACCGACAATGATAGTTCGAGTACGACACATAGATGCGTGATGAACTTGACAGACAATCAATCCTGCACCCTGTTCGGAAAGACGCTGCCGACTTGGCGAGCAGTTGAAACTATGGACTAGTATAGTTAGGGAAAATTTGGAGCACCTAAGTCGAAAATCGATCCTCGGCCATTGTTAATCGAAGCGAAATAGCGTGACGATTTGTACGGATTCGGTCGAAAATCATTGCACTCTGTTCATGAAGCCATGCATATGTAAGAATGCACCCATAACAGTAAACTGTTCTCGTATTCCAGCAACTTTCGACTACTTGGCGTTACTTCTAATGCCCCGCTACTTGGCTGCCAAATAGACAAAGTTTTAGAGGCAAAGAATTGACAAATATAACGATACTCTCACCATACCGATTACAAGAGTGATATCAGCCCGTAAAACTGACTGCTTCTGTTTGTATGATGAAGAATTTGATGAAACGGTAAAAATAACTCCACAACTTCAGATGGTTTGCGGTTGATTAAAATATACAAGCGATTACATTTTTTCGGTTTCAGCTTACATTACCATCTTAATGGTTTCCTTGATCGTAAACAATGAAGAATTCAGCCTTTTAATCATATGCTTTGCATACAAACGTAATAAAATGAGCAAGACATATAGTCTTTGGGATTAACTACACAGAAGGCGGGTCAAACCGGGCGACAGCGATTGCCATCAACTACCACTGACTGCCAAATATGAGATTCGAACATTGGATTTTCTTGAGGTGGCAGACGTGTAATCCACTAGTTTATCGGCGGTCAGCTATATGCTGTAAACAATCAGGTGTTAAGTTTATTTTTCATAGGACGTCAAAACTAGACGTGACGTTAATCCGGTGCTGCAATTACACGGCAGTTGGGTTGAAAATTTTCAAGTTCAACAGATAACTGCGCTGCGGAAGGCAAAGAGCAATTTCAATAGACACGTGGATGTAGGGATAAACTGGCACGCGAAGTATGCGGAGTCCTAACAATGAACATCGAGTAGGCAATTGTTTATCACGGATGGCCAAACAACAAAAACACGGCGGGAAAAAATATTGAAAAAAGAACTCGTGGTAACCTAAAGGTTAGCTTATAGTTACTTCCACCGAAAACGATGTATAGGATTACGTGGTATTTGCGTTTCTTCGAATCACAGTACTACTAATACACTAGTGACAATCGAGTGGTCAACAAAATATCGAGCCTTTGAAATAAATTTTCTGAATCAATTAACTCATCAGATTGGAATGAAGTATGGAATGAGTGGGGAAAAACATTGTGCCACGTGATGTGTTTTTGTTATGGTCGATGACCAATCCAAGGTTTTCGGAACCGCAGATTTCATTCCTGTTATTAATTTTCCAAAAGAATCTGTCCTCTTCTTAATATTTCGAAATTGACGTTATTTCAAATATTGCGCGGTTGAATATTTTTATGTCCGCGAAATGATTCATAAAAGCCCGTTCTGTGATTGGCTAGTCCACAAATCGATCAAGGCCACCCAACAAAACTATGTAAATGATTGAGCTCACTTGAATTCTGACTTGTGTTGGTGGGTCACCAATAAACGCGCGGCAGTACTCTGTGTTCGTCTTCTCTCTTCCGCTAGCGGGCTGGGCTAGGTGATCGTATTTCGCGCCGCTTATTGTTCCGTGTGGCTTCTCATTCAAGGGAGCAGCAGATCTGTCCCATTCGTTGTGCGACTACGGGCCTTGAGTCTTGAGCCCGAACTTTTTGTGTCTCCAAGCTGTGTGTGTTCGTGTCCTACTAGACTACAAGCTGTGTGCTTCTGTGATATCGTGCGCTGCGAGTACTTATGTCTTGTGCTTCAGTGTGTGCATAGACCAACCAAACTCGGCAACATAACAGTTTTATATAACAAGACAGTTCATACAAAGGATTGAAAAAAGTTGACCTTGTAACTGACATGTTGGGGGTCATTACCACTTTCATAGACAACGTTATTATTTGTTGAATACATATTTCCGCAGGTCCTGAATAAACCCGAATTTTCTGACTAAGCTACTACATCGATTTAGGTGATTGGGACTTGGTTTGCTTATACATACAAAACGACTGCCTTGTTGTAGTACATCGTCATCCGAGATAGTTAATGGTTGAAAGATGGATCAATATGGTCAGGCATGACACAAAAAAAGAAAAGAAAACATTCACCAGTGAATCTTCCCGTGTGTGCGGTTGAACTACCGGGTCGGAGTGCATGAGATCGCCTAAAGCGATGGTTGGAGACAGAAAGTGATAGTTCATAGTAATGTGTCTGATGGCATTCTTGCATTTGAAATCTTTTTTTTTCTTTTATATAATTCACCAACTAATTTGTAAGCAACTGATCCTTCATTATTTCTCGATCGCTAATGTTTCCAGTGGAGGAGGACACCGGTGCAAGATTACTGGTTATGAAAAAATGAACTGATTGTTACTGAACGATGCGTTGTGTATTGTCTGCCTCACGTTTGGGATTCCTTTTCAGTGCCGGTTGCATCAATCAAATCTGTTCTAATGATTGTGAAAACCTCCGATCAACCCTAAAACAGCTCCAACCCAACTTTTGACCTGGATCTAATGGAACAAAACGCCAGCTCCCTGACTGCAAAGAAGCGAATAAGATGCATCGACAGTTGCAGCATCAGTTGACGATGAGCCCTAAGAATGACCGTGAGAACTGGTGGGTTAAGGTAGCTGAAGAGATGGGGGAAGCGGCCGCTTTAGGTAACAGACTGTTTAAGCTTGTACGCAACAGCGGTGGGCGGCGAACTTCGGTTAGTGAAGTCGTGTGCGATAGGAATGGAGAGCTCATCCATGGCAAACAACCAGTGTTGAACCGTCGGGCTGAGCACTTCAAGGATGAGTTTAGCTGGCCGCACGCTAACGCATCTAGTCCGACTTCTCTAGCTGCGAATCTTTGGAAGGCATCACTTGATTCCAAGACGGAAGTGCAGTCAAATATTCTGCTTCTGAAGAGGGGAAAAGCAGCCGGTCCCGACGAACTTCAAACTGGCTGGAGAACCTCTGATGAAATCAATTACCTCCATGCTCCCCGTTATTTGAAACCAGGAATGCATTCCGTTATCGTGATGTGAGTTCCTGGTGTACCCATATTCAAGAAGGGCGCACGGAGTGACCGTAACAATCATTGTGAGATTAGTTTGATTCCGATAGTTACCAAGGTGTTAGGTTCGATAATGGTGCACCGTGGGATATCAGTTCGCCATAGTAACATCCGCGAACAGCAGGCTGGACTTCGCTCAGGTCGGGGATACATCGCTCAGATATTCACTCTTCGCCAAATACTAGAAACGTGCCACACACACCACTGTCCTACGATCGTAGTCTTTCTGGACTTGAAAGGTGCTTTCGACTCCGTGGATCGACCGGCACTACTCAGTGCTCTCCACCGGAGTGGTATGTCAACGAAGTTCGTAAACCTGTTGCGAGTATTATACTCGCATACCTATGGTCGCGTTAGGGTATACGGTGAACTGTCACGTTCATTCGAAACGACCAGTGTCGCATCTCCCCATTCCTGTTCAACCTCTTTATGGACGAGGTGATGGAAGATGCTTTAGGAGGTCTCCGGGATGCAGGAATCGAACCGGGAAATGGAGAGAAGCCATGTGACCTAGACTGCGCAGATGACGTTATGTGCTGTTTCGAGTCTGTGGACCATGCACAACGGGCACTAGATAGGCTGTCGAGATCGGTTGCTCGGTTCGGCATGTGTTTTGCACCTTCAAAGTGCAAAGTACTGTTACAGGACTGGACGATAGCGGCGCTGAACTTGACACAGGATGGAGAGGAACTAACGACTATGGACCGTTTCACCTACCTTGGTAGCTGCGTGTCCAACGATGGTAGCTCGGGAGTGGAGGTAAGTATGCGTATATCCAAGGCTCGTGCAGCTTACGCTGAACTCAAGCACTTGTGGCGTCGGCCTGATATTTCACGGAAGTTGAAAGGTCGTGTGTACTGTGCGGCAGTGCGTTCAGTTCTGTTGTACGGTTGCGAGACGTGGAGTATGCGTGTGGGCGATGTTCGTCGGCTGGAGGTTTTCGACAACCGATGTTTACGTAGTATGGCTAGGATTGGATGGAGTGACCGGGTGAGTAATATTGAGGTTAGGACTCTGGTATTGGGTGCCATTTCTGAGAATAGCTTGTTTCAGCGTATGAAACTTAGTAGACTACGCTGGTTGGGTCACGTGTTGCGTATGTCGAACACTCATCTACCATACCGTGCCTTATTTTGTGTTCTTCCCAAAGAATGGGAGAATCCATGTGGAGGCCAACAGATGACGTGGCTACGTGAAATGAGAAAAGGTACAGCGAAGTTAGGTAAGGTAGGTGTCTCACGCCTTCGTGGTTGGGGTCCGAAAGACTTGTCGACTTGCTGGCTGGAGACACTGAAGGATATGGCAGTGAACCGTGAACAGTGGCGATCATGCTGTCATTTTCTATCGAATCAGAATGATTGAAAACACGTGTGTTTGTACAGTTAGACTGTGTTCCGTGTGTTGGCTGCAGCAGCATCTTATCTTTTCCCGCCTGTGTAGGTCCGCTCCCTGTTCCCCTTGGATATTCATTTTTTGTAGAACATGCAAGCCCAGGGAAAAGAGAGCTGTCAGTGAGGCTTGCCTTGCTGTTTAACGCTGAACGATGATGATGACAGAGTAGGTCCTCTGTAGAATTATTTCTTATTCCAAGATGTATCCAGAGGCAAACAACGGAAGGGAATGAGAATTTTAGGCACACATTGGATGATATAGCAATTGAATAAGTCCAAGTGAGAGAGAGATGAAATCTAGAAGAAATGGTTACAGGAATAAGGCTATACGATTTTCCGCGCTTTTTCGGCTTGTCGAAATTGGATAAGAAGATGTCTCCCTTTTATGAGGCCTCACGAAAGCATAATTGCTCGCAGACTGCAAAACAATACAGTCATAATCAGTACATCTTACATGACACACACAAATGTGCCCATCTGAAATGGATTACATTTTGGACCTACGGAAACGAGTTATCACTAAACTAGCCGAATGGCATTTGGGAAGAGTTTTGACATAATTCCGGAAAATGTCAGAAATGGTATGGTACCGTATTCATTATGCATTTCGGCTATCCGCCATTCTCATCGCGGATGACAGTTAAGAACAGCGTGGATACTGTTGACCACAGCAATAAATCTAAACCTAACTTATCACCGACCACAGGACTAGGAAACAAACATTAGACCCCAATCTTCAGAACGCTCAATACCATTTTTTGTTAGGTTATCTTATGAATTTGCTGTTTAATGCTAGTGTCCAAAATGATGAGAACTAGAAATGTTTACGTTTCGATGTTTCGTTGCATGTTTAACAGGATAACAAAAGATTTCGGATTCAAATGCACCAAATAGCGCACAAATCTGTTGTGTAGCACATTGGATTAACACCAACAGAATCCAAAGATGCCTTGAAAGAGTACTGAGAAAGCCTACAAGTCGGACTTGGCTTGTTGGGCCGATAACTTGGGAGAAATGAGGGCTTTTCAAAAGCATAAGATGAAAAAAACAATAGAGCAAGTATTCTTTCATTTAGCAACCGGCTGATTAAAACAACACTGAAATGTTAGGAGTAGATATTTGAGGACGAAAACCAGAGCAAATGACTGACTATTTAAGTTGGGGACCGAGAGTGAACGATTGGGATGAAGAGCGATCAATATGAATTCGGAGGAAATACTAAATGACAAAACAATCATTGAATCAACCACTCAATGGTGAGCAAACGACTGAGGAATGAAACAACCGATCGGACGGATCACCTCAAATTGGACACGACTAAAGAGGAGACGACGAACATGAACTGGTGCATTGAATATTATTGAACTATCCCACGACAGAAAGAATCTGAGCTTACACCATGAGGATGCCGGTCGTATCGGAGAAATGATTAGTTCAAAATTAGAAGTATATATTCATATATATGTGGAACCAGAATCTGATTTGTATCACCAGATGCGTGCATGGAAGCTCTTTGATGAAGAGTCCACAGAAGAATCACAACTGTGATTCGTTGATGAGTCTTTGTCAACTGGGCTGAGCTAACGATAACACATTACCAGGTACGCGTTCCTGATGCCTGGTAATAACCATGAAACAAGCGCCACGTGCAGATTTTCCGCGCTAGCATGCAACAACGTACTGAACAAAACATTTGCATTCTTGTTACTATTATTCACCAGGAAATTCAAAGAGGTTTGCCGGAAATTCAGTCGAAATCCCATTTAGTCACCTGCCAACCTCAATCGCGGCATTATGAGCTCGCTCGGAAGAAAAAAGTGAGATTTACGGACAGCAATTTTACGCATGTCTTGCTAGAAATGCAGAATCAATAACCATCATCCGTGGGCTCGCTACCATTCCGAATTGATTTTTCAATCATTTTTGTGTTGCCCAGCAATCAGAGTGTGAAACTACTTTTATTTCATACGATAAGATGTTCTAGGACTGAGATGGTAACAATGGCTGTGTGCGCAGCGCCTTCGGTTATCACGTCAGGACACTAAACACATCTTGGGCAAGTCTAAGAATCAGGCTGCGGTATTCACATATGAATAATACACAACAGTTAAACGTGTTTTTGCACTAGCTGCATCAGTTTGAAGAAAACCATCCTACTCATATTTATCGAATTCTGGTGGATTAGAACACGAAGCTATTTTAGAAAAAAAAACCTATTATTCTCTTGTATTACCAAATTTCTTGGAATTCGGGAAATATCTGCCTCAACAGCGACCAAATTCCCCATTCACAGTGTCTTTCAATTAAGTCTGCGAAAAAAGCCTCTCCAATTTTATTCGCGCCAAAGTGTACAACTTTGAAGAATATCAGACAAAGTGGCACAACTTTCGCGGACAATTCCCTGCTAGACTATTTAGTTTAACCTATAAGTTAGTAGGAGGATATGAATAGTTCGTAGACCACTGGGAGTTAGTGAGTGATTGGCCAGCCAACACGCTCTTCGCATGAAGCCAGACATCTTGAGTGTTCAGTGCACCCTTCGGCCACAAAGGCCGATGAACGGTGTAGTTTCCTTCGTGCGTTGCCCATTGTTGGTTTCGAGGCAGGATTTAGCCAGCTCCAACAGACTGACTACTCAGGATCGATCAATGTGCTGGAAAGAGTCAGACTATCCTCTTCATCATAGCATATTGGTGGCAGAACTTTCTCAGCATAAGCTGTTTCAGACGTACGGTTTGCTGGGATCATTTATAGAAGTGATCACGGTGACCAGCCGACTCGGAACTCGATAAAACGATTACCGAGTATAAAAAAGTATTCGGAAGTAAAGATTAGACGCAAAAGTGACAACCATTCCTACGAGCAGTTGTTGCAGTAATTTTAAAAGGGCCCACTTGTGGTCAAATCTGGTTCGCTGTCCTGAGTTCCCAGTTTACCACCTCTTGAAAAAATGGTGAAATCTTGAGAACATTACCTTGTCCATAATATTTTAAGTGTCATATATAAACGGGAAATAAGAGAAGTTGAGTATGAATAAAAGTCGCGGGCATACGGGCATTCGCTTACCTGGGTGATGGGCAAATATTTCCATACTGGGTTCGGTATACGGATTGTAGGCTGGTTTGAACCGAAGTTGTGTCAGACCCAGTTTGCGGAAAAATGCTCGGATGACCGCTTTCAAATGACCCAAACTTAGCCCATAGTCTGCAACCAAACCTTCTACTTGATGGAATTCGGCCAAATGTGTAGCATCCAGTGTTTCGTTGCGAAACACTCGGTCGATACTGAAATAACGCACCGGCACTACAGGATCCTGAGTTTCCGAGAAATAGGAATCAACGTTTATTTATGTAGAGAACAGAGGAGGATTTTTAGGCAAAAGTATTTCAATAGTCCGTACTAGTTGATTACTGAAATTACGGCGAGTGACTATTCTGAAGTCAGGTTAATTATTCAACCAACAATTTTCGGATGCAATATCACTGCAACAGTCATCGGCACTGGTTCGACAGCTGCTTTTTGAAGTTAATGCGTTTCACATTATACTTTGCTATGTGCAAATCATGTTTGCATTTTTGATGATTACAAGTGGAGTAAACTTGTATCACTCAGAAGAAACTGAATATTCAAATCGCAGACCCGTCGGCGGCTTTTGGTGGCAGATAGCAATGTATTATTGTTCAGGACATCTGATAGAGTGCAATACATTCAAAATGTCAAATCACTATGAAGTCAAGCAACATTTTTCGGAACAGATACATGAAAGACCGAGTCGTTCCATGATTTGTGAGTTGGATGACCAATACACAGTCGTGAGATACAGGACATTTCGTCTATAGTAAATAAAGAAGCGAACATTGGACGGGGAGCTTCGTTATTCACAATACGTAGAACTTTACGTTTCATGCATTTTGTACGATAGTTTAAAAGTTCCGAACAAATACAAGAACTTCGATAACTGTGCTATTTGTAAGGTAGATACTCGTTATCAGAATCCGCGAAACCGAATGAGTCATCATTACTTTATAATGACAATGCAAGGCATTTTCCACTAGCGGTTAATCTGGATTTTGAAATGTTCTTTCTAGTTTTTTAACCGGTGGAGCAGATTATCACCAATTTTTGCGGGAACACACAAAAAACACGCCCGTATTGAGTAGCGGCTAATTTTTCGTCCGATTTATGCTCTCTTGCCAGTCAATCTTAGCTCTAGATTGCTAATGTCCGTCCACGTTAGCTCAAGTGAAAACAACCCAAGTTAAACGGTACAAAGTCTTATTTATCAGGTGAAAATCACATATTTTTAGGTTACTTTGCAAGCATATTTGCGCCTGTGATTCTGCCATTATTCAGTCGATTGTTCGGGTTGTGATTTGATTGGTCCATCTTGTGTGTTGTGTTTTATCCGACTTAAGTCACCTCGTCTTCTTGCCGGAACCAGATCGCTCATCCTGACTGATTAGCCCAAATCACGATATGACATTCTCAATTTTCCCATCACACCACTATGGCAGTTGGTCGCTGGTAGCCAATGAAATAATGGGATCCAAATTTGGTCTTGCATTCTGTACCTGCTCGCTGTTTGTGAAAACTGGGTTACATTCACCACGACTAATCTGGTATGGTCCAACATCGTGCAACCACCGATAACCAATGAGACAACTCTCGACCAAACTCAGACTCAATGCCGACTACAATACCATTCCCTTACAGGACACACTGCGTATCATAAACTCAAAATCACAGTCTTTATGTCCTGCATAACAATATCAGCTCCAACGATATAAAGTACCTCTAACTGGTGCATGATTACGAAGTTCGTCAAATCCGACTTGAGAAATACTGTGATGTCATTTCACTGTTTTTCACACTTCCGGTTCGAAATAGATTGAAAAATAAAAATATTTGACAAACATTTGTTTGTTAAAGATTCACATAATTCAATGAACTATTCGGAAATTAAAGCAAACTGGTCCACTACGAAAGATACGGTCAAAATATTTTCAGTCTAGTAATCTTTTACAACTTTCAACAGACCGTCGATTGAATGAAACTGTGATTTACAAATTAAAACGTACGAAGTGTTCAAACGGAATAGTTTTTTTTGTTTTTTTTTGTTTGTTACTCGGGGCAAAAATACATGAACATTGACACAAGTGTATACAAACGGCAATACAAACACATATTCGGATAAGAAACAAACATACCTGTTGGGCTAAACGATACAACATTCGAGCACTGACTGCTGTTGTGTGTGTACGTAACAAATTTTTCTCGGCTTCCGCTAACAACCAATCTGACTGATAACCACAACTACCGAAAGCGCCTTGACTATGGACCTGTCGAACACGTTCAACATACGATTCCGGAACCGAATGCATCAAATTTGTACTGGCCGGGTCTGTAGAGCACAGAAGAAGGTATAGTGAGGAAAACAAGTCTTGTAAACTGACACGAGTATCGAAAATCGGCTAATCTGAACACCGCACCGTGTGTGCGTGCGTGTGTGTGTGTTTGCAGCGCCAAACACACTAACTTCGGAATAGTAAAAACCTTGGAACACTTTCGGGACTATTCAGCTGCATGAAAACAATTCATGCCATAGTGTTTTCTTGCTAAGCAGGCAAAGTTAGCTTTTCAGTTAATCAGACACCATTCCCTCAACACAGAGAGGTGAATCAGGGATGGTTGCTGCATTCCTGTCAAATAGTGCCGTGTCTAGAAAGTTAAGGAGTATTTCCAAGCTATCACAAACGGCTACAAAGGTTTCGGCTATTTTTGCTGGTTATCGGGACGTGAAACGATAGGAGGACAAACTTTAGCGGTTATTAATCAGTCTTCGAGAGGTATAAAAAGGAAATTGGACGTCAAAATTAAACTTCACCCGAATGATGTCTAAATGCCCTCTACAAGGTTTACCAGTAGCCGTAACAAAATAACCACGATGGCTGGATTACGTGTAACGTAAATCTGAATATTGTCCTCCTAACTATTGTCCATCTACAAAAGCGAAGAGTCGAAGATAATTCCTAACGTGAAAATCAAATTTATTGAGTTAACAAAGTGGTAGACGCGAATCCAACAATTTTTTTATCGAAATCATTGTTTCGTACGACCTGGCGCACTCCAGGTCACGGATAAGGAGTGTTGTAAAACTGATGACCGGACGTACCATATGTAAAATGCCACATCAATCCGCTGATGGGACTAGGCGACCTGGCTAGTATGGTCTGCAACATCAGGAAATTCGATGGAAGCTCTTCACTGAAGAGAATTTCGTTCGCTCATCGAGATACCACAATTCACAATTTACATATATATACATATATAGTTGAGAAAGCGTACACTGAGTTAATACGTTTATCGTGACGTTTCGATCCAAACTAGGACTCGCTGTCAAACGTGAATGAGTGATATATATATATATATATATATTCTGGTGGCATTCTGCCCTCGTCTCTAAGGTTGGCTCAATCTAACTGACAAACAACCATCAACGAATCACAGTTGTCGTTCTTCTGTGGACTCTTTGACGAACAGCTTCATCGAACACTCGCAATGCCACAGATTCGATCCTGGTGAGACACGGCAATTCGGAGTATACAAGCACAAGGATGTTTGGAGAACAGAATACCGGGTACGCATACCTGATAAGCGACAATAACCGTGGAAAAAGCCGTGTGCTTTTGGGGAAATTGTGTTCACTCATCCAGACACTACTTAAATATATATATATATATATATATATGCATATATAAATCTATCAACCCGAAATTCGAGGGAATTGGAAACTGCGATTGAAACTGCAGTAGAAAAGAGACTGAATCGAAACATTTCACGCTTACCAGAGACGAAAAACGTATCATGAGCATCACGAGCAGGATGTTGTTGTGGCTGGAATAGACTATCAAAGTTCCAGAATCCACATTCCACGTAGTTATTGGTGGGCATCTCAGAAAACCTGCAAAAAACCAACCAACAAGGCCGTTCTGAGAGTTCAGACCCGCAAAATTTAAGATACACGTTGCACGTGAAAAAAACATGCACATATGACGCCAATCTTCAATGAACTAGATGTCAAGTTAAGATTTCACGCGGATACAGCTTTTTTGTCACCTTCTGAGCGACTCAGATAAGGGTGTGGGAGTCGATGTCGTTACCAGAAGTAAAGTAAACCAAGGAGTACACGCCTCGAAATAAACCGGGCCAATTTGAGCGACAAGAAATGGCGGCCTCGAACGATTATCGACAGTGAACAAAGTGGGAACGAGTAATCTATTTCAAAATATCACCGTCTAGTGCCGACACACGGTCCATCATCGAGCAGAGTTACAGCCTTTTTGCAGTGTTACATTCACCAAATAAGTCCTATCCGCAAACATTTCTGAAATTCTACCAAAATCCCATAAACCTACGGCCACGGGTCAAGATGGTCTGTCTCTGGCGACTCGAAGCTATGATGCGGCCCAAATTGCCGTACGAATTTGGTCAATGAATACTTGACTTAATGTCCAATTCCCGATTCGCGGCATTTAAGTTACCATCATTCCAGGTCCCGGAGATTCTGGCCCCTTCTGAGTAGTTTAACAGTTTTGTTTATTGTTCACGAACCTAATGGCCCTAAATTCATGGAAAACGTTGCTTTTATCAGCCCTCAAACGCATTCGAATGCGTGCCCTGAGCCTTTTCGATTAGTATATAAGCTGAAAAACTTACTACTGATGTTGTGCCATACATGGACCATTCTACCACGCAATCTTTGAATAACTTTGCGAGATCTATCTGTTTTATATTCCTCGATTACTCTTCAACCTCCGACTCAGTACCCCGTCTTCATTAAAAATATGACTACAAGCCTATTTTCACAATGAAATATAGCAAACAAATTTTCAAACATTCTGTTCGCAGTTTTACTGTGGATCTATATTAGCGATCTTCTCTTTCGTTTTCTATACAAAAATATTTTGTCAATCTGGTTCAAAGTCCAAGGATTACGTGAAAACTCATCACTGACAGAATGTTCCTCTTGTCAACTGTATCTGCAATCAAATCTACCCAGATGTCTTGAGTGTATTCACGGACATTCCAATCCGTCTTTCCCTGCAACTTTTGTTAAAATGAACTCCAAATCGGTCAAGCATTCCGATGTTAGCGTGGACATCGATGGACACCTCATATTCAGCATTGTATCGGAAAACTGAAATGTTTGCCCTTTTGGATCAGAAATTCCAAGGAATTCCGAACTTCCATCTAACAGTTTTGCAATTCGTTCATCGGTATGGCTCTCTGACCTTCTTATACCGATCATCGGCAACTTCCGCGACCTGTCACAACAAGATGTCAGAGCTTGCCGGTAACTGTTAGTCTCGTCTCACCTGTCCGTTTGAACTGCCTTTGATTGAACTTGTCAATCAACCCATCGAATCTATCGCAGCCCGAACTCGTAAGTTAGTAAAGCGTACACGAAAACCATAAGTCATTCGCACTCGCATTTGCAGTCAGAATTTTGCCATTTCCCTTACACAATAACGATATTCAAAAAGCTCACGCGTCTTGTCTAGCACACATGATGGTCAATAAGAACAAATTTGAGACTGATTCACTTTCTAAATGTGTCCGGTATTTTTTTCTTTTTTTTACTCTTGTACATATTTCGCAATCACTCCTACAAATTATGCCTACTGTATCCCAGACCTGATGAAGTTTTGGAATGAAATGCAAGCCCGTTACGTGCAAATCGATGGTATACAAATGCAAGTACAAAAAAAGGAGCACTGAAGTTGCAGCATTCAGTCATGCACACCACATTCAACAGATATCGCGATTTTCTTTCAAAGGTTTTATGGATTTGTTGACGTGACTATTAGCTATCAACTAATGATCACCTAACGTCATTAATTAATCGCGCTGGACTGCTGGCATGTTGATCTTTGAAGTCTGCCATATAGAAAATATCAATACTGCCATGGCATTTGGTGGGAGAAATACAGGAGTATTGATCAGGTTCCCATTTCCGCAACTTTTCAAGTGCCATGTCTAACTGCTTGGACTGCATGTATATTGCTATATATATATATATATATATATATATATATATATATATATATATATATATATATATAATGGTTGGAAGATGGGCCGACGTGGCCAGTCGATGACAAGACAAAAAAAGTATAAAAATTATGATCACTGAACTGGCTCGTGTACAGGCCCGGGTTAGGGTTCACGAGATCCCCCCAAACGAGGGTTGGAGACAATAGGTGATATGGCTTCGTGTAGCAATCAGTGACGTTCTTCCAGTCGAGAGCTTTGCTCTACTGCTCAATTTTTTAATTGATTATTTTGTAGCCAGTCTTTCACTATTCATCATTCCCTTATTCCATTCTAAGCAAATAGTGCTGTGAGGTAGCGATCAAAATCAGAGCATGTTGGTGCAAGGCTAATGACTGTAAAAATTCGAACGAATTAAGATTGTTAATTGTTCTACGAGAAAGCGAACGATAATTATTTTAAGGATACAAAAATATCCAGGATCTGCATTCAAATTGCCATTTGATGAAACATGAAATTCCATCGACTGAATCACGTTACCAACGGAGTTCAAAAGCATAATCTACTATTTATCATTAGCGTCTATGTATGAAAATTCTTCAGGACGATAGTACCAAACAAATAACCATTGACGTCAGGGGCATGCATTCGTTTAGAAAAATGTGAATGAGAAAAGCCTAGTAAAGTAATTGATACAAAAGGATAATTTCAATGCCTAACATCACAAAATGGATAAAACTAAACCCCGGGAAACATTTACTCAAAATATATTCAATAAACAAAAGACCAAACGACGTTTGTCTGGTTTAATAAAGGACCGAAAATACGATAAAAGTGAAGCAACAACGCAGAGTAGCTCACCCCATGTCGGCTAAAATTTTCGCGAATTCTGATCGTACACGTAAAAGCGGATGGAGGTGACCCGATGGGAGACTAGAACCGAGGGCATTGAAGTTGTACGGCTTGAAACGTGCGGTACTCCAAGCGTTACTGTATGCCACAAAAGACGGGACACAAAACAAAGGCGAAATTTCTTTAATACGGACATTAGTACCGTTTACGGTACGCGGGAGAAAGTTCGAATTCATGAAAACTTGAACTTAATGACTTGGAAAATTGTTATAAATGATGACAACCAAATGCTCCGAACAAACATCGACCACGTGCTGTGAATTCCCCCCCCCCACGTTCAGCGTGAAAATACAAACTCATTTGCTGTTAAAAGAATTGGATTAAGAAATACCATTTTGATACTCAAAAGAGAGGAACTAACCATTGTGAACCGTTTTAGATACCTCAGGAACTGTTTGACAACAGTAATGGTGGTCACGCGAACATTCAAGGCTCGAGCAGCATTCACCAGATTGAAGCGGACCTGATATTTCATAGTACGCTCATTTCTGGCGTATGATTACGAAATATGCAGTCTACATGCCGAAGATGTTTTTTGCCTGGAGGTTTCTGATCATCGATCGGATGGAGTGACTCAGCGAGGAATGTGCAAGTTAGGAATCGAGTGTTGGATACCGGCTCAGAGAACAATCTATCCAGTTAAGTAGACTTTGTTGATTGGATCATTTGTTGCACACGGAGAAATTACGCGGATCGTAAGAAGCCGCATTTTTCGTTCTTCCTACAAACTGGAAAAAGGCACGTGGGGGCTAACAGATGAACTGGGAATTTAGGTGAAGTATGTGTCTCACGTTTGCATGGTTGGGATCTGAACAATTCGTCAACCAATTGGTTGGGGAAGTCGGAGAATAAGGAGCGAACCGTGAACAAGAACAATCATTCCGTCGAGGCCGAATGAGTGGAAAAGGCGAGTTTGTACAGTTGTATCGTATTGAACATGTTGTCGAAGCCGGTGTTCCTTGTTTCCTACTGCTGTAGGTTCACTCTCTGTCTATGCAATATATGCGACGCAAAAGTCAGCGGAGCTCGTCCTGCTGTTTAAGGCTGAACGGTGATGATGCATAAACTCAGATTTACAAAATGAGAAGAAAACTCCTAATATGAGGTCCATTTTGTATAACCAACATCATGAAGCGTTTACACGTTTAGAATCAAATGACGGTTTACAACTAGCTCGTTCGTACATTTAGATGTCATCAGTTGTCTAATTTCTATTTACGCCTCGTCTATGTGATGCAATCCAAGTTCATCTGATCGGTTCCCAATTCAACTCAACCTCAAACAGTCCAAGTCGGCTGTGAATAGAAACAACGCCAGTTCGGTCTAGTCATTATTTACAGTCGTTAACATTGCACAAATGTGCTCGTACCGGTCTTTTCTTGAGCCGCAAACAAATTCGGTCTTAGTGTTTCAGTGTAAACTCGGCCTGTGGCCGATAATCAAACGTGACTATCACTTCATAGATATTTCAAAGTAGTAAACGCTATCGGATTTACTATATGCGAGAAAAAACAGTGCATACCCAATTGTGGAGTTGTAATAAAAATATCATCCAAATGTCCCGCGAAATAACATGGTTTGGCTGTGAGCCAATCCAGTCCTACAGTAGCACTTGACATTTTGAAGGTTTACATGAAATAATTCACCATGTGATATCATCACTCAACTCACCATAAAGAAACCATGGAAGCACTGTATAGCTGTTTCATCCTTGTTAGGAATCATCAGCAGTGCATATGGACGTTGGCCGAACTGGGACGCGAACCCAGGACGAACGATTCTGAGTCGAACGCCTTAGCCATTACGCTACCGGGCAGGCTCTGAACGGTTTGTTCAACTTCACCACATGATGTTGCACCTATCCGTCACTGATTTGCACGCTAACTGTCCGTTAGCTCACAGCGATCGACCCCTACTGATAGATGACTCCTCTGCAGGTAGCCTAAGTACGACGAAGGCTTTG
>LUCM01009943.1:105670-140203 GCA_008360955.1 Fasciolopsis buskii
CCGCAGATTGAGCTGCTTCGTCTCCTGAATTGTGCTGGAAATCCTTGAAGAGACATTTGGCGCAATTAGTCGGGGTGCTCTATTGGAGTCATGAACTCGTGTTTCACTCACGCAACAAACTCTAATCGAAAGTGAGTCCATTGTCAGAACCAAACAGGCCTGCTGGCCAGCCTGCATCAAAGTGCGCACATTGAGGGAACCGAGATACAGAGGCTGACGAGGCTTGAGAAAATGTGAGCTAACAGACTGAAAACCATCTAATAGACTATTGGACAATAAACCGTTGCGAGTATCGGGCGTGTTATCAATGGAGATACTATGGATAGGCAGAAGGGGCAAACAGATTGGGTTGGAGACAGAAGAGACAGGTTGAATAAAAGAGAGGGAACTCTGAGCAGCAGCATACTTATCACTACCCACCCCACCAGCGCTCGATGCAATGGGCAGCGCGGTCCTGATTAGCCTGCGCGACGACCGGTGCAGTATGGAATTATTTGTAGGCGTGTAACTCATGGGAAACCATGGCAAAACGATGGTGAAGGTCACAGGTTCTACCCTTTCCGGAGGTCGCCGTCAGCTGGTAGATTTCGAAATCTCACTTCAGTATCGTCTGCTTTCGTATGATCGTCGGTCCTCTTTGCAACAAAGACCGTTCCATCAATTTTACAGAATTACTTGATCAAATCTGTCACATTCTTAAGTCAGGCACGTTGAACTTCAGCTTGGAAATAATAGACTATCCATGAAACGTGACGATCAAGGCACAGAGAAGCCTTAACATTGGAATGCGCCGCGAGAAAACCTGGATATATGATCCGACGAGGCTGAAATTACAGCACGACGAAGATGATTGAGAAAAGCTATACCTTTTAACACATTCGTGGAGAGAGAGCAACACAAAACTTTTTGCATCTATCCAGCTGGGCATAAACTTAATAGACCTGTATATGATTTCGCATCAGTTTGCTTCTTGGTGTACCAGTGTTGCGGTCCTAAGTGCTTACGGATTATGCCCCTCTACAGTCAATATTATCAATGAATGCAACAAAAGACTTCGGAAGTGGTTTGCCAACACCCCAGTTAAGTATAGCGTGCAAAAAATGTATTTTTTCACTTGTTTGGCAGATGGTCAGTGAAAAGCGAAACAAAAGCACTTTCCAACTATGTCTTCGCTTTCTACATCAGTAAGAACTTACTTTGCCAACAAATCTGATGAAATATCAGTTTCTTCTTTACCAATATCCAGAGAAAACAAAGACCCTTTCTTTATCAGATAACTTGTCCGCTTCCTGTACGAGGGGGGACTATTAGCAAAGGAGCATCTCACATCTCCGTGATCAGCTTTCGTTTCTTTAGTTCATTTCCGATTCCCGCAGGGAATGCTTGCCCTGAGTCGTTGACAACGGATAATAAGCTTCGTCGAAGTGTGTCTTCCACGGTAGCGGCCTATGGGACGACAGATTCAGAAATGGAATGGAATGGAACAAAATCGAACCAGCCGATGCACTATCGCCTGTCCATCATCAGCCTTCTTTATTGTCACCCATTTGGATGCCAGTGCCTTGCTTAATCCGATTTTTGCATTAGGGAATTGATTCTAAACAAACATAGAATGCAAGTGGGATGATGTCCAAATACATACACCTACCAGAAGGTCTTTCTGCGCGATGCCTGTTTCCGTTACGAGTGAGTACACGCGAAACTCATGGCTTCCATCTGCTAATACTTGTTTGCCCTCGTCTGTTAGTTCATAGAATGTTTCCGATATTTGGTCACAAGATATCACCTGGAAACGTGAATCGAAACAGTACTGGCAACACGTACATCCCCAAGACTCTGTAAGCTTTTTAAACCGCCCACGACCAATTGATGATCGACATTCCATTCCTTTGCCAAATCCAGAGAATTCAGCTCGCCACGTTTTTCAAGTTCTAATAGAATGTTCTCTTGGATGTTCATTGGCTAAAAATTCACAAAAGAATGGTTTCATTGATAAGAGAATAAGAAGGAAAAACGTTGCCCCAGTGACTCCCCTTCATCACCGTGATTAACGCTAACGTGGAAGAGATCGCCTTGCTTTATTACACATTTAAGAGCATGCGTTCCGTTCAGTTGTTATCTTCGCAGTGTTGTGCTCAGATTTTGGCTGACATTACGGAAAAACGAACGGAGAAACTTGGTTGTGGATAGCACTCCGCAGTCTCCGGTTCGGTACGATATCAGAACTCTAAAAATCCGTGATTCTATTTCATAGTACATATGCTTTAAAAATGTGATGCAAAACGAACAGAAGAGAAATTCTCAAAGCAGATAAAAAACTATTCAGCTACATAAAAGGCTGCAACCATAAATTTTCTACTCGGATTTGATTTACTATACAACAATGATACGTCTGAGGATTATAAGTTATCGAATGGGGACAATAACTCATACTGACAATTGCAGTCTGAAGCACAAAGGGGCTGATTATCTTACAGGCTCGTTACGACTAACTGGAAGCCACTGACACACCACCCATAGGGCAGTCTCATGGCACACAAGCGACTGTTGACTGGGACCCAGTTAAGAACGGCTGCTCCAGCATTCTCAACACTATTCCTACATCGAGTTGACCCACAGCTTGAGCTGCTTCGTCTCCTGAAGTGGGCGGAAAATACCGTGACGACACATTAGACGCGGTTGAATTACTCTGCTCTATCCAACTCGGATCCTGGATTCGTGTTTCACTCACGCAGCAGACATCAACCGAAAGTGAGACCACTGTCAGAGTTAAACACGACTATTGAACAACATGCATGAGAGTGTGCAAATTGAAGGAACCGAAATTCAGAGACTATCAAGGCTTGAGAAAATGTTAGCTCGCAGACTGAAAATCACCTACTACACTAATTGACAATGTACCGTTACAGTGAAGACACTATGTGTAGGCGAAGGGCAAACAGATTTGGTTGCAAGCAGAAAAGACAGGCGGGATAATCATTGTCATCGTTCAACGTTAAACAGCAGGGAAAGCCTCACTGACCGCTGCCGTTCCCCAGAGTTACACGTTCGCATAAAAAGAGTGAATATTCAATGAGAACAGGGAGTGGACCTACACAGGTGGGAAAAGATAAGCTACTGCTGCAGCCAACACACGGAACACAGTCTAACTGTACAAACGCACGTGTTTTCAATCATTTTGATTCAACAGAAAATGACAATACGATCGCCACTGTTCACGGTTCACTGCCATATCCTTCAGTGTATCCAGCCAGCAAGTCGACAAGTCTTTCGGACCCCAACCATGAAGGCGTGAGACACCTACTTTACCTAACTTCGCTGTACATTTTCTCATTCCACGTAGCCACGTCATCTGTTGGCCTCCACATGGCTTCTTCCATTCCTTAGGAGGAACACAAAATAAGGCACGGTGTGGTAGACGAGTGTTCGTCATACGCAACACGTGACCCGACCAGCGTAATCTACTAAATTTCATACGCTGAAACAAGCTATTTTCAGAAGTGGCACCCAATACCAGATTCTTAACCGCAATATTACTCACCCGGTCACTCCGTCCAATCCTAGCCATACTACGTAAACATCGGTTGTCGAAAACCTCCAACCGACGAACATCGCCCACACGCATACTCCACGTCTCGCAACCGTACAACAGAACTGAACGCACTGCAGCACTGCACACACGACCTTTCAACTTCAGTAAAATATCAGGCCGACGCCACAAGTGCTTCAGTCCAGTGTAAGCTGCACGAGCCTTGGATATACGCATACTTACCTCCAATCCCGAGCTACCATCGTTGGACACGCAGCTACCAAGGTAGGTGAAAAGGTCCACAATCGTCAGCCCCTTTCCATCCAGTATCAAGTTCGGCGCTGCTGTCGTCCAGTCCTGTAACAGTACTTTGCACTTTGAAAGTGCAAAGCACATGCCGAACCGAGCAACCGATCTCGACAGTCCATCTAGTGCTCATTGTACATGATCCACAGACTCGAACAGGCACACGACGTCGTCTGCGTAATCTAGGTCGCATAGCTTTCCTCCATTTCCCAGTTCGATTCCTACGTCCCGGAGATCTCTTAAAGCATCTTCCATCACCTCGTCCATGACGAAGTTGAACAAGAATGGAGAGATGGGACACCCTTGTCGAACGCCACTAGTTGTTTCGAATGAACGTGACAGTTCACCGTATACCCTCACGCGACCATAGGTATGCGAGTACAATGCTCGCAACAGGTTCACAAACCTCATTGGCATACCCTTCCGGTGGAGAGCACTGAGTAGTGCCGGTCGATCCACGGAGTCGAAAGCACCTTTCAAGTCGAGGAAGACTACGATCGTAGGGCGCCGGTGCGTGTGGCGCGTTTCGAGTATCTGTCAAAGAGTGAATATCTGGTCGATGCAACCTCGACCTGGCCGAAATCCGGCCTGTTGTTCGCGGATATTACTCTCGCGAATCGGTGTCAAACGGCGCAGCATTATCGAACCTAACACCTTACTAACTATCGGAATTAAACTAATCCCACGATGATTGCTGCAGTCACTCCGTGTACCCTTCTTGAAGATGGGCACAATCAAATACTCACCCCACGATAACGGGATACGCTCCCCGTTCCAAATATCATGAAGCAAGGAGGTAAGTGATTTCATCAGCACTTCCCCACCCAATTTGAAAAGAACTGGGGGAAGGTCGTCGGGACCGGCAGCTTTTCACCTCTTTAGAAGCCGAATATTCAACTCCACTTTCACTTCCGTTGGGGGATCCAGTGACACCTCCCAAGGATTCACAGCTCCAGGCGTCGGACTAGATACGATAGCGTATGGCCAGTTAAGCTGATCCTTGAAATGTTCTGCCCAACGGTCCATCCTTTGCTGTCTACCATGGATGAGCTCTCCATTCCTATCGCACACGACTTCACTAACCGAAGTTCGCCGGTGTCGCCCATCGCTGTCGCGTATAAGCTTAAACAGTCTTTGACTGTTATCTGAAGCGGACGCCACTTCCATCTCTTCGGCTACCTTAACCCACCAGCTTTCGCGGTCATTCCTAAGGCTTATGGTCAACTGACGCTGCAACTGCCGACCGACCCATCTTATTCATTTCCTTGCAGTTAGGCAGCTCGCGTTTTTGCTCCATTAGAATTAGCGACGCTTGAGAGATCCAGTGTTTTTGATGAGCACTAGATCTGGGACCGCAGGCAAAATTCGCTGCCAAATGCATCGCCTGCTTAATTTGATCCCACTGATCGTCTACATTGCTACTGGTTGCAGTTCTTAGTTCCTCGGACAGTTTCTGTTCGTAGCTGTTGCGAACAGCCGAATCAGACAAACGTTCGACAGCCAATCGGATTTATGGCCTGCGTCGATGGCCATTCAGCTGCAGCAAAAATCGCATTAAAACTAACGCATGGTCCGATTCGACGTACGTGGTCCAGTACGTCCTACAGTTCTGGACAGAACCGCGCCAACGGTAGCTAACTGCGATATGGTCAATCTGACTCAGAGTACCTGTCGAATTAGAGCGCCATGTCCACGTGCGACGCGAACTGTGTCGGAAATTCGTACTAGATAGGAATAAATGATTATCTGCACAAAATTGGAGAAGTCTTTCTCCGTTGTCTGTTCGCTGTGCAGGCAAGGCGCATCGCCCACCTAAACAGGACTCCGATGCACTCAGTTTTTTAACTTGTGCATTGAAGTCACCTGCTACCACTACAATGTCAGAGTGTTTGCTCTTCCGAACAAGAGCGACGAGGTTATCGTAAAAGTCGTCTTTCTCCATATCAGTGCTTCAGTCTGTTGAAGTGTACGCTTAACACTACTATCATTTCGGACGCCGACTGATCCCTGCAGTCTCATGGCGCATAAGCGACTGTTGACTGGGGTCCAATCTAAAAGGGCTGCTTCAGCCTTCTTACTCAAGACTATTCCCACACCACGTTGACCCGCAGATTGAGCTGCTTCGTCTCCTGAATTGTGCTGGAAATCCTTGAAGAGACATTTGGCGCAATTAGTCGGGGTACTCTACTGGAGTCATGAACTCGTGTTTCACTCACGCAACAAACTCTAATCGAAAGTGAGTCCATTGTCAGAACCAAACAGGCCTGCTGGCCAGCCTGCATCAAAGTGCGCACATTGAGGGAACCGAGATACAGAGGCTGACGAGGCTTGAGAAAATGTGAGCTAACAGACTGAAAACCATCTAATAGACTATTGGACAATAAACCGTTGCGAGTATCGGGCGTGTTATCAATGGAGATACTATGGATAGGCAGAAGGGGCAAACAGATTGGGTTGGAGACAGAAGAGACAGGTTGAATAAAAGAGAGGGAACTCTGAGCAGCAGCATACTTATCACTACCCACCCCACCAGGTCCTGATTAGCCTGCGCGACGACCGGTGCAGTATGGAATTATTTGTAGGCGTGTAACTCATGGGAAATAATGGACGGGTACTGCAAGGGTTTCAGCCAATAAGCAGAAAAACGATTAGGGTTCTCAACCAAAGCCTTCGGTTCTGACAAGAACCTGACCGCAAGGCAGCGGGGTACAGCTGAGTGGGCGCCCATCTACTTGGATCAATTAGTCTTCCACTCGTTTTTACGACTGAGCTGCTAACTCAGATCAACCCCCAACTTGGAGGACCAGGAGACTAATTCGTCAGGCCTCTACCCGTTGACCTTCCAGGCATGATTGGATCTTCGGCTTGAGATAAGCCATCCTGTATAGCTCGTTGGATCCTGAAGGCACGCAAGCCGTCACACCACGTCAAGGTGTAGTCTCGTTGTGACTGAATAAAAGAACAGGAAACAGTGATTGCATTGCACCATTTCCTTGTGCCAAGTTCTCACCCTCTTTTGAATCTTCTTGCTTGAATGTCTGTACCATTTCGCAATGAGCCATTCTGGAGTTAGAGATTGTTCATGCGGAGGTAAAGGCTGCTACGGCCACGAGAAGAGTTGCGGACGTCAAACGACGTGCAGCTGCAGTTCTGCGACGTTTAGGTCCGAGCACCCACGTAAAAGATAGGGTTAAAAGGCGCATTCGCATTGGTTCACAGGCTATAGATGAATGCTTGCCCATTCACTGAAGCAACTAACCAGAGCAACTGCGAGGTGAATGTCAGTAGTTCACACTAAGATCCAAAGCTTTCCTTCCACCTCGATCAACCGCTAATTGGAAAAATGCGAACCTCATTATTTTTGCGTTTCACCTATGCAATGTTACCCTTTTCGGCAGCTTTAAGAACGAGTCGAACCGCATACTCCTGCTGAAAGTTAGCGCCTGTCTTACCTGTTTCTCTACTGCTAAGGTAGAGCGAAATATTCTCTTCGGTGGGATATGAAAGCTCGAGAAGTGCTGAAGGAATTATCTGGTCAGAGAAATTTAGTCGTCTTGATGCCTTGATGTACTGCATGATCCAAAGACAGCCTACTTCATCGAGGGTCTTGTTTTGTTTCTTGTTCTAAGGTGTCGCACATCCGGTTCCTGAGATCTGGTTCCTGCTTCAAGAAAAGTTAGTGTACTCTTCTCACTCTCACGGCGACAGAATGTTACTATGTGAGCGTTCCGTTGCATGCAAAGAAGGAAAGAAAAACTTCATAGTACACAAACGCATATCCTGTTTTTTGATTTCCTTCGCAATAATTTCATAACTTTTTAGGAGGCAGTCAATAGTGACCTTGGAAGATAAAGCGCCCAAAACGCATAGTCTTCATTTGACGGTTTCTTTATTCTCCGCCTCAATAACTGCTGAGATAAACTAGTCTAAAGAGTCTATCGATGGGTAAAGCTTATTCGTACGTTAGTTATAGGACGACGCATGAACACTCTAACTTTCTTTATTAATGAAATAACAAGGCACACCATTTTTCAGGGAGGGGACCGCGGTCAACATAGGGCTGCCAAGTGGAGAAGCTTACCGGCGGTGGAAGGATTCGGATACGTGGTTTTAATGTCCACGACCTTATCCGCTTGGCCACCGCAGGAGTGCCCTCTGAGAGTTTACAGATTGGAATGCGTAGAAAGCTTATCTGTTAGGCCTATGGAAAATAGATTAAGTAAGAAACAGACTACTTCTTATTCTTCGAGTTTCCAATGGGTACAAGCCAAAGTTGGTCAGACTTTAAGGATACGGATGATCGAAAATGCCTCCAAATTGTTTCGTGGCACTCTTCTGCGCATTCTCAATTATATCGCACTATCCGGTCAATCCCGGATGTATAATTTGGCGGCCGCATTCAAGTAAAGAGAGCGAGAACCATAGAGAACTTGGAAATCTACAGGGATGAAAGGAGAGCCACGTCTCACTATGTTAAGGACACGAAAAGCCGATTTGCTAGATAGCTGTTGGTGGTGGGAAAAACTGCGCCGTATCAACTCAGAAAAACAAGATTTTATGTTGCTCAAAATTCTGGATCTGGGTGTTTCCCATGGTTCGATGGTGGTGAGCCGGAGCACTGCAAACGGCATACACACTCATCTTCATTGATCAGCAGGCTCCAGTCAAGCTTCACTTGATCTATTGCCGATTGTGATACTGCGGTTTCGGTACCCCAGATGGTGACAGTATCGATATCACAGCAATGCTACTTGAAATGTAACATGGAAAGTCGTTTATGTAGATAAGGAAGAGAAGGGGCTAAGCACTGATGCTTGCGGTACTCTGTTCAGGATTGGGGTGAGGGGCCCGATTTGACAGTGAAGGAGCTGCCAGCAAGAAAACTACATATGAATCAATTACTGGCCAGAGATACCAGAAGACTAATTTATATAACAGCGGAAGACGATCAAAAGATGGCATTTGAGACCATCCCGTCGTCGAATGGTGCTTCAGAATGTCCATGAGACAGCATGCTTGCAACGCATGACCTATCAGACAGGAAGCCATACTAATGGGAAGAGAGGATATTATTATCGAGATGAACCCACATGGCACACTTCACAGTGTTCCCAAGGATTTCGCTTGGGACAATACTTAGGCCCATGAGTCTCTAGATCCCTACCTGGTATCGACTCTTTTTTAAAAGTTGGGTTACTAATAGCTTTCTTCCACAATGTCGGGAAAACCGCGAGTCTAAACAGCTCTGAAAGAGAACTGTGTAAGTTTCTGCCAATGCGGCGCGCGCCTTCTTAAGAATGAGGGAACAGATCTTATCTGGCCCCAATGAACCGAAAGGGTTGAGCTCCAGAAGCAGGTTTACCATTTCTCGTTTAAAAAATAGTCAAGCTGATCAGCCTGCCGACTAAAGGCAGTGTTGGCAGTTGAAGGTGGGAAGAGACTTGGACTTGAAGTGAGATTTGAAGATATCCGGTACATGAGGAGAGTTTGCTGGGGTCCCATAACCAAAGTAAATCGCAAGAGATGTTGAGCCCGGCATCTCCGCCCTTTGCATGAACTTGCAAAGAAAGGACTAGACTGAGCACACTCGAGAGAGAATGTCGCTGTTGAAGCACAAAGTGTTCTCTTGTTCTCATTTTAGAGTTTGCGGATACGTTTGAATTCGCGTTCGTCTGACTCTAGTCCGGTAAACTTGGATTTGGTAAACCATTTGAAGCGCTCATCTAGTAGGCGTTTGATGGAACGGGGAACTTTGGATTGTTCTTTTGTGAAATTGTTTTCCTTGGAACGAACAGGTGGTCAGCCTGCCTAAAGCAGTGCTCGATGCGATTGTTTACAGCAGCCAGGTTCAAATTTCTGTGGTTCCCAGCTGACGGGCTAGAAAGTTATTCAGCTCTCGACAGTCAGTTCTGTGAAGGACCGAGGGCTTCTACTTGAGGGTCATTGAAGGATGTAGTCGAAAAGGATGCGCGATCAATTTTCCTAGAGGATTCAGCGCCTTGACCGTATATATCTGATGATCTTCATTGGGAGGGACTGAATCCAGACCGAAACCTAGTGGATTCGTTAACCTGCTAGGCTCAAGGCATCGATGACCATATGAACAAGAGCCTGGCCGAATAGGACGAGCTTTTTATCCAGTCGACAGGTGGAACGTTAAAGCCCCCTGGAATAAGGTGGGTGGAATGACACGCAGTGCAAACCCCTTGGCCGCTCCACAAGTGTCAGGGACTCTTCAAGGTTGACCTGTGGCAGTCGATAGATAATACCCACCAGAAGAGTTTCCGAAAGGGAGAGGGTCAGTGGGGGAATTATTGTTAGCGAAATGGTGCGTTAGGATGGAAGAGTGGCACTCAGACATAATACCACTTCATCAGCTTTCTCTCTAAATGAGTCTTTTCTGACAACGACATATCCTTTGATAGCTACTTTAAAATATATCCGGGATGAACCACGTTTCAGTAGCGGCTACTAGGTGAGGTCTTTTGTCATTTTCCAACTTTCTAAGTTTCGGAATTCAAGATACTCAAGCAGTTGGTGTAGATACAAACTGAAGAAGACTCAGAAAATATTTCGGGAGAGTTGTTGCCAAGTTTCGGCATGAGCTGGTGTTTTGGGAAGCCAGAGATTTTTGTACGCCAACGGACCGTTTTCTCTTGGGCCTGGAAATCAGTCTTCCTTTTTTCTGTCGCGCTTTCGAGGCTGATTCTGAGTGGCCACGGAGCGAAAAGAGCGCATGGTTTGATTTGGGTTGGAGGGAGAACAAGGTTATATGGGAGAACTGAGGATTCTCATATAGAACGACATTTTGCTTAAATAAAATGGAGCTGTCCGGGGGGGGGGCAGGCTTTGCTTGGGTTCCCGGTGGGGGACGCAAGTAATCCCGCCTTCTGTAGCTTCAGTTTGTGAAGTACCGCTTTTCTCGGAATATGTGGCTGTGTTCTGCGTCCTCTGATAAGGAAGCGGTTGTCTTTGGCAAAGGTGTTGATGACGGTAGTAACCTTCCGGCGGTGGCCAAGCGGATAAGATCGTGGCGTTTCGACGTGAAGGTCGCGGGTCCGAACCCTCTCACTGCCTGTCAACTTCCCCACTTGGCAGCCCTCCGCTGGCCGCGGCTCCATTCCTGAAGATTGATATACATTGTTCTATTAATAAAAGAATTAAAGGATAAAAGATCAGTCATCTGAATCTGTGTGAGGGGGGCTAAAAGCCAACGGTGAGGTGGCCATCTGTGGCAACATCCCATATGGAAACTGTAAGAATCCGTGAGAGTGGGTGAGGACCGGAAGATCTGAAGTCTGTTTCACGGGGCTAGATTTGTCACTAAGTTGGACTCCGGATCTGGCTTCTCAAGGACAACTGGGGGAGACACAGCTAGTTTCGGGTCCCTTGGTTGGGCTCCTCTGTAAGCTAACGCACAGGGTAGAATCTTACCCTAAGATACCCCTTGAAGTGTGCAGTCTTCCCAATGGTCTTCGTGTGGGAGAGCAGTCCTAGCGGGGAACTCTCGGAAGATAACTCTAGGATAATTCCTGTAGCGTAACACCGATTTATTCGTCCGGATCGCTTGCTTAGCCGAAGGTTGGCCACCTAGCGCAGTCGCCACTTGTGCGTTGCTCACCCACGCCCTGCTCGCACGCTCCTGTTAAAAATATACTCAACCTGCTACCCCTTCCGACTGTTTTTTTTCTGTACCGGTCAAGTGTCAGGGTTGTCAGCACTGCAATCGTACAGAGCCGACTAAGTGACGCACAAGTGGCCACAACGGTTAAGGGCAAGCAAAAGTAATACGAGATCCGCGTTAAGACATTCGGTCTTACATTCCCAGCCTCCTTTTGTTTGCTTTTGCACGGAGCCAGAATGCTTTAGTTGGATTTAGAAAATCCAGCCGTTGGCTCATTATGATGCCGACGGCACGTGCCACAAGCCCCAAGACACTGCCTTCATAGCAGAAACAGTAGTTTCATGCATCATCTGGCGGCATCCAGAATTAATTGCAATCACATCTTAAAGGTTTGATTAGCCGTGGCAGTTACCGGAACGGACTTTTCAATGTCTCCGGTGGGAAAATTTGTCTGTAGTAAAGCTACAACGCACCCGCAGTTCGTACTCATTGGTCCCCTGGAGCATGTCCGTTTTAGATTGTCCCCTAACCTAGATTCAGTGGCTTTTGACTATTGACACAGGCACAGTGAACCCGTGCAAGGTGAAAATGGGTTGCTGGCTCTCTATTACTTATTGATAAGGAAGGGAAGAGTGTTCTTAGTTAAGGATCTACGCTATATCAGAGACTCCCAGGTCGACATTAGCAACCAAAAACGCAGACACCCCAGAATCTGCTTCCGGGGGGCGTGGGCCTAACGTGTTTTAGATAATCAATGGCCGGATGATGAGCGCACTTAAGAGATATATTATGGTGCGCATAGATGAGCGAAACAGCACGCTATTTCACTTTTCCAAAGAAGTAAAACCATAACGAGCACTTTTTTGTCTATCCAATAGGCAAGCTATGGCTGTCTAAAGCCTTAGCTCAACCAAATTTCTTACGGTATCGGAAAACAACCAAACGAAACAACGCTTGCAATGACAGCGAATACGACGGATGTAACGCATAAAGGACAATCACCGTGGTCACGAGTGGCGCGACGCAACAGCACGTCCACATTACCAGGCTGCACTTAGGCTCCGTGTTCACAATCAAACTGCAATAGTGCGGCACTTTCTATCGACGGGCAATATGCCTCTCTGTCCGACCTCTGTCCGACTGAAGAAAGAAACTCCTTCCTTCATATAAAGGCGAAGATGACGGATCGCGAAATGAAAACCTGCATCTCTTTAAGCGTGATTAAAGGTCGCCCTTTCGGGCGGACAGAAACCGGCTAGCGAAAGCCGTAACGTTCCCACACCCCTGGCTTGAGGTGAGACCGCAAAACGTCGATGGCTTATTAGCTGGCATCTGTGCCTAGTACAAATTGCCGTCCGCGAGTGAGAATCCTGGATTAGCCAGGGTGGGTCTGAAGCACAGATGCTCGCGAAGACCGCTAAAACAAAGCTGCTTCCTATCGGACCACGCAAACTGGACTGCCTTCTGCAGAAGCATAGCCTGTCGTGGCTAAGTTCGCAAATGAATGACAGTAATACAAAGTTATCCCCTGGAAGCCCTGGAGCCTCCCTGCGGAAGAAGCTTTTGGGCACGAATGCAGCTGACCGGATTTGTTGTACTAAAGCGAACGTCCTCGTTACAGGAAACGCGACAAATAATGGATTTTTCACCGAAGGTAGCGATATTTGAATGGATTAAGCTTGAGATCCGTGCCTCGGAAACGCGTGAGTGGGGTTGATATTCTTCTTAAGGTTACCCCCGAGCGACTGTATCTTCCAGGGACGCCGAGCTTTTGTTGCTGAACAACTCGTGCAAGACCAATGTCATGCGATCCTGTAAGGTGGCCGGAGCAGGAGTGAATCTTAATGGCATCGTCTGGAGTTCATGTACGCCAGAAGGGACGGTAAATGGTGCTTTGCATTGGTCGTCCGGGTACAATTCAACCTTCCGGCACCCTTACTCCACATCAAACGTTGAAAAACAATGTCACTTTGGAGGGGATCTAGGGTCTGATCGAGGCGTTGTAAAGGAAAATATTCTTCCTTCCGGATGTTTTTCAGGTGAAGGTAGTCCATCATAATCCCATCGACCTGCTTTGGTACGAGTATTGTTGGAGCGCCTTATTCAGAGTTCAAAAGACAGAGGGCAGTGGAGTCCAGCATCTTTTGGACGAACTTCTGCAATTGTCGTAGGCAGAGCATGAAAACCCTGATGGTGGTAAATGATTTGCTGCTGTGATACGAGTGCTGATAGTGTGTTGCGGCACGTCCATAAGTCCGGTGTAAAAATGGAATCCCATTCTCGCAAAAGGTGTTCCAAATTTTACGCAGTTGACGGTCAGCTAGGTTTTGCCGCCGAACTTGTCACTTGATGCTGACAACACTGTCTTTCCGCTTCGAAGCCCAGTTCTGCAGAGTGCGCGACATCACCAACGGTAACCAACCATTCGGGGACTGTGATTGTGGTCTGATGTGCGTGAACTAAGTGCAATCTCGGAATGTTGTCCTGAGGCAGCTTGCTGGACAACAACGTATGGTGTTGAATAGAGGATCACCTGATCACTGAGTAACATGAATGGGCATAGGTCTGATATTTTCAGCTAATAAAGAGTATAATGCATGCTTAAAGAAAGCCCCCAGAGGCAGTTTTGCCTCGGGATTCATGTATTTACCGCCGCACAAATGGCTGGCCTTTTATCTCTTGCATGCTTTCGTCTAATTAAAAGTTTGTTTACGAGTATCCCTTCGCAGTTTTCACACTGACCGTTTTGGGACCCGCTTGAGCCACTTGCATTTTTCTGCACAGTGACATCTGCTCCTTAGTTGGGTCTTTGTTTTCATAAATTTAAATTTCGGTTTAGCTTGTGCATTGATTAAATTTATAATCCATTGTCGCAGAATTTACGAGCCGGTCGTTTGGGATGCGGCATTCCACTTTGGATAAGCTTTGCCCAAAGGCCTCTTACAACACTTAAGTTGATCCGTTTCGGCATGGTAGAAAATAGTAAATTCCCCGAAAGGCGTCAAAATTTTACCATAGCCAGGGCATAATGCAGAACGCCTCTGATGTAAGTTTGGACGCTTTTGATTCCGTCGAGCCCCCTAGATCTCTTAGCTGTGTCATTAAGAGTTCATGTTTCAGTGATGTTTATTGTGGAAACGCTGATATTTACAAGCACGTGTTGGTGAAGCTAGAACGGTATTTAGCGGCCGGTAAAGAACAGACCAGCAGGAATAGATTCATGGCGAGGGACACATCAGTTTATTATTGGAGATCAGTCCTTGTCTGTAGACCTGAAAAGCAACGGGAATCACGCACTGGTTAAGCACGTTGTTCCCCTAAATCAGTCACGGTTTGATTTGCACAGGGTGGAGTTGTCAACATCTAGGAGGAGCACCGAGTGTAACTGCAGGTCTATGGGGCACTTCGAAAATTTCAATGAATCGAATTACGAGAACGAGTGAGGTAGGACGTTGATTGATGCTCCATATTTGGGACCGCTCAGGTAAGCGCCAGGTAGAAGAAAATAATGGAAGACGTGTTTGGACATATGGCAAATTTTCCCGAAATCCGATTGACTGGGTGGTGTGCACGGTAAGACGTATAAGCTGAAACGTTAAGACCGGGTGTGACCCGGTGAGTTAAATGCAGAACGATAACAAAGCCTCACATACCTTTGGGTACATATTCAATGTGGATGTTAGGCACACATTGGAAGGCATTATATTGCGTCCGTAATCAAGTTTGCCATAAGGGTGGGCAAGAGAAGCTGCAACCATAGGCCGGAGGATGCAAGGACAATTTTGAAGATCCAACGAGTTACCCAGGCCGATAGGTAAAAGTGGCGAATAGCTGAGTCAGTTTCCTAGAGCGTGAAGGCAGCGAGCCACTGAAGCCGTCATTATTTTGCGAAATATCATGATCTACGGTAGATTTGGAAGATGACGCATGCAATTTCGTGTGACTGCGAGGCCCCTTCAGAATGTAAATTGTGCGGTACAGCACAATGATTGACAGACTGTCCAAAGTTCCTAACGGCGCTGGCGGAAGAGCTGTAGATCTTCAAAATAATGCTGAGGCCTGCTTTATTTGCGTTTACAAGTTACTTGGTGCAACATAATTCTAGAAAAGGTCACGCTGCGAGGAAGAAGGTTGCTTGGGTAGGCAACACGATTAGATTCATCAGGCAGTGTTGTTCCACGCACAAGATACTTAAAAGACCAGTGTGGTATGCTCGATCTGCCTGGGCAGTGGAAACTAGCTTGCTTGGGCGCAGCTTTGGGAGTCAGCGATTAGGCAGGTTGATTGAAAGCATTTTCGTTTGACAAACATCGGTGGGGTAAAACTCGGATGAGTGAGCGGTTCGCGCAAATGGCCAACTTAAAAATACTATGAGAGTGAGTACGGTGGGCGGTATGCAGGTAGTAGCTGCCTATCAAGTGTGCTTATTACTCAATTGGCTAGGTAGTAGCCAAAATATCGAGCCCACTGCGCATAAAATGGCCGACTTGTAGATGTGATTCCCAGAATCAGCTGATGGAATTATGCGCAGGTGACTGCACTTGCGAGACACAGATGTGTTTAATTTGGAAAGTGAGTGGGTATATAAGCTGCATGGTTGCGGCTTGAAGGAAGCACAATGGATTACGGAGCTGATTTCTGGTGGTTTGGCGGGGCAGTAGTTGCTGTACCATTTCTCATTCACTTGTATCCCTCATACTAACATGAGGATCAGGTTTATGAAACGGGGTTGGGTTTCTGAAAACACATCGACGGCACGAGCTTGTTCATTGTGAAAGAAGGAAATGGATCTCCTTCCCCAGATCGTCACATGAAAAGCCGAAACTACGTGGACGTGTAATGTTCGTCCCCGCTCCTCCTCGATGCCCCCGCTGTGCATACAGACGCAATGGAACTCCTCAGAAACCTAGCTCCGGATCCCCAAACCAAATTGCAGTTCTTAAGTGCAGGGTTGCCCACGCACGCCAAAACGCTGAGGTAACATATATGGACCAGGGTACAGGAAATGCTCACTCCGACTATTACCTCTATTCCTCACTCTTCACTACTGTCCCTCTATCTATGTAAATAAATTTTACTCGTTTAAATCACCGTCTCTCTGAAAAATTCAAACAACTCTCTCCAGCGGAAACAGGGTAGACAATTTGAATTCTTTCTCCTCCACTCTTCACCAATACATTTTTTCCACCTTAGATGCTCCGGACTTCCTTCCTCCTCCCCCGTAAATAGTCTTAAGTAGTTTTTTCCTCCCTGTGGCGTCTACATCCATCACGCCATCTAGTTCTGACCAATTTTTTGGCTTAAGCGGCATGACCTCCTAGACTAAACTATAATTCATGATTTGTACACCGTCAATTTAGTTAATTCCTAGTGCTACCCTACATCTTATAGCTCGTTCAGTAGTTTATATCTGCTGCAGTTGTCCTCACCCAAAAACCCTGAAATACCGGAGAGGTTGCCTCCACTTATGTGTGTAGACGATCAACATGCTAAATCAACCCGGACACCTATCGACACACCTATCAAACCCGACTCCGGACATCATTAGTCGTCATTTTTGCACTAAACTATAGGCTTCAGCACTTTTCCCATTCTGAGCCACTCGCGCGATTAGTCGCCTCTTAATTCGCAGCTAGCAGCAACGCCAAACTGCCGCCCATTCCTTTCTTTTCTTTCCAGGCCGTCAAAATCTGCTTGGTTATATACAAGGGCCTCCTACTCTGGTTACCGCGGCTTCCGAGAGCCTTGGATTATCCACTCTGTGAAACTTGGTATAAGGCTCGTCCTACCCACGCTATAATCGCATTCTTTCATCCACCTCCACAGTGCACCGGCGTTATCACAATAGTGCGGGGCGCGATCATATCCACTGCGAAATTTTGCAATGGACTGCTGCCCCTGGAAATTTGTACTCACAGGTGTCCACCAGACACGGCCTCATTTGATTCCGGTTCCATTTCTTTTTTCCAAACCCTGACTCCCTCACTAGACCCAGCTAAAACTCATGAGATCAAAATTACGCAAAATGTACCCCGTGAGTGAGATATGAGGTTAAACTTTTTCTATACCCTGCCGCCAAATTCCCTGCCCAACGGTTCGTGCTTCCTAATATTTTGCTTTTTACGCTGCTAGTGTCTGTTCGAGGTACTGCCCACCAGGCTGTGCATTGCTCAAGAAGCTTCCCCCAAGTCTCCCGTCCCTTGATTCATCGCTATTTTTTCTCGCCTCGCATTGTCCATGCTGGCAAATCCAAATCGTGTTTGCTCCCAACATTCAGAAAACGTGCTACCTGAAGGAACTTCCCGGTGGCGTTATCGGCCCATTTCGACCTGCTGCTTGTATATGACTGCCTACGGGATGCGCAACAGTAGCCCCAAGCGGCACGAACGAGGTGTCTCCGCTGGACTGAAATATCTGAGTGGGGTTTTGTTGCCTTTTATGCTCTTACCTAACAGATGGCTTGGCGTGTGTAATAATAGCTATTTTATGGGCCTCCGACGTTTGCATGAGTGCCCGTTATTTTCTCTTTTGTCACTATCCTCGCACGTCATGATCATGCGCAGTGCGTGTTCTTGGCACCGTCCAAGAAATAAAATAGTATTATTATTATTATAACCTAAAGCCCCTGTTTCAGTGAAGAAAGATGCCATGGTTGTATCTCGATTATCTTTAAGGGCTAGAGAAGTGGATGAGTTGCTTTTGAGGAGTGGCATATAATGAACGTAAAATGCTGTTAGAAGGGGCTCAGCTGAATACGGAATGCTGCACATTAATTTCATGCCGCCTCATTTGGGAGACGCACCGGCTTTGGATGGATTAGAAGTTTTCCGCATCTTGTTCAAAGTGCGTTAGGCGGTAACCAACAAGCAGATCCGATCTTCTGAGAAATGCCTAATGTGCATGGGGGTGGGTTGTTTTCCATTGCGCAGTGTTCCGATTCCTTGGACAAATTGGCTGTCTGTTCTTAGGATGAGATTTTCGAGCTCTTCAGCCATGTCATCCATTGTATCCAGAGGTGCTCCGTGCACTACAACATTTAGTTTAGACTGAAGAGGGGTACGCAGTTAGCAAATGTTGGTTCTTTTGAAACAGTTTTCTGTTTTTAACTCAGGGAAAGTGGATGGTCGTCTGAAAATAAAGTCATTTATTGGAATACAGTTCCCAGGTCGATTCGGTGGCGCCCACTGGCAGAAAACCTTTCGAGGTGGGGGGATGTAATTTTCCTTTTCCATGTCTGGTCGGGCCCATTACGTGATGCACCCAGAAGTCTTGCAGGTAAATATTTTCATCTACGGAGTAGGTTGCATCGGATATTCACCATGCGAAGTTGGATGACTTGAAACTGAC
Source organism: Fasciolopsis buskii (assembly GCA_008360955.1). Taxonomy (NCBI): domain Eukaryota; kingdom Metazoa; phylum Platyhelminthes; class Trematoda; order Plagiorchiida; family Fasciolidae; genus Fasciolopsis; species Fasciolopsis buskii. Next base: position 124,477 of record LUCM01009943.1, read on the forward strand.
TGCACTTAGGCAATCGTTGTATTGGGTCAGCTTCCTGAAGCAGCTCAGCGGTGTAATTATTTTTTTGCTGTGTAACAAATTTCAAGATGTAGGGCGATTGACTAATCCTAGCAGGAGCTTTTCGAACCCGCCATGGGCATGAACACTCAAGACACCCCGATTATAGTGAGGCGATGAAGGGAATTATAATGATAAACGCTTGCACCCCTACACGTCCCCGGTAAGTATCTCGCTCGGTATTGGAGCTCCGAAATGTCTTTTAGTCAAGAATGTCTGGAGTTAGCCAAGTATAGGTGAGGGTTGTGACAAGGTATCATAAATTACTTAGTGGGGTTCTGAGAATGGTCTACAGGCGCTTTAGCGATGCAGTACTGCCGCCATCCCCCGGTTTGTTTGCGCGGTTGGGAGGTGCGGCAAGAGCCTTGCATGATTAAGTGTCATAGGATAAGGTGAAAGTTCTGGGGAGGGGAGCGATCCTGTTTAAAAATAAGGACGGGGCCGGTAAAAGAAGTTATATCCTTCAGTCTGAGTGGCGGTTGTCTAGGAAAATATTTCGGCCCCACTAACTTAAAAAACAAAATGCAGCGTATTGTGGTTTTCTCTACCTCATTATTTTGCCTCTTCGTGACATTCTATTCTGAGGAGTCATTTAGACTGTGCTAGCTTTACTACCAGTTTGAGCAATTTGTTGCGGCTTATCACAGGCGGGGCTTTGTAGGGCATAGTTCAATGGTCATTTTCGAGACTGGTGTTGGTCGTCATGCGCAGCGTACCTTCCGCTAACTTTGGCTTCTGTTTTGACTTTTTCTACTGGAGATTCTGACTGATGTCCGAAAGCCATCGCCCAAATTTTCTTTAGCGGCAGTCTGAGGCCTTAAGTATTCTGGGCGGGTACCGTGGCTCCTGGGTGGTGATCTATAACAAAAATAATAATAATAACAATATTAAATATTTCTCAGTTTGCGAGAGACTTGCGCAAGGCAAGATCCAGATTTTGCAGCGATGATGCAGAGGAAATACGAATAGTATAAATCGGAGGGAAAGGGGGTGAGAGCAACCTCAAGTAATTTGGAAGGTTTGTTGTTTTGGGATTGTTGTTAAGGAATCGCGTTTTTTAGGCTCCGCTTTGGGCAGTGGAATGTTGAGTGGTTTCTCTGCTTCCCCTCTATCCAACTCCTTTGCCGTTCTTACTAAGTTTTTGCTGTGATACATCATTTGCATCACAAAGGCTGGATTGTTCATCTGCAAAATGAGCATTTTTACACTCTCATGCGCTTTCCCGTTACCCAGCTGCACTGGCCTTTATTGGGGAAAATAAGGCTGAGTCAAGTAAATGATTGTGCATTTGCTACCTGCGGATGTTCCAAGGTGATAAATTTGCCCCAGAGAATTGGGCGTTTGTTTCATCTCTATATTTCGTGTAACTTTCTAGCAGCATTATTCGCTTGCCGTTCCAATATTCTACCAGCCTGTCAGACTGCACCTGCCGTTACTAAGGGCTACGTGACCAGACGCCTCACACTCTTATCCTTATCTTTAAATTGTCGTAATTCCTCCAAAATCTCAGTGAGATATATCGCTAATTTTCTTTCCCTGACCTGATTTCCTTGTGGCGTATTTCTCAAAGACTTCGGATTGCATGCTTAATTTCACGATAATGCGTTGCAATATTATTACACGACTCGTCGATAAGCATTATTCAAATATGGAAGCAAAAAGTCGAACTGGTAAAAATTAGATTCGGTTTCCAGGAGCTTAACGTAAGTCATGTTCAATATGGATTCCGTTGTTTAGATACTCAAACAACGTTTAGAGTGAGCAGAATATTCGGTTGGAGGACGTCAGAGAATTTTGAGACGTGACCGAATTGTTCGGAATTTAGCGAGTTTATTTAATGTGTGTATATGTTGACCTACGATGCAGAAAGCAAATATAAGAGACTGATGGATAGAAAATTGTCAGATCTATCCCAAATGACTGGAGAAAAAAATGGAATAAGACAACACACGAACATCGTAATGGGATGGGAACCAGTGGTCATGCACTGTACGGTAGTTTCCACAGAAATTGAGCGAAATTGTTTTTAAGTATAAAGAATAGCAAGTGGTGGGGCAGGAAAGTCTCCGAAATATGTGAAAAATATTTAATATTGCGTTTAACGAAACGTTCAATGCTGGCAGGCAGATTTGAATGGAGATCGATCTTTTCCCCCCTTTTCGGGGGTGATCTAATGGTTATAGTTCACCCATTGGAAAATTGCCGGGGTTGGATTTGGGAGATTTTCTTGAGGTATGTAAACAATGATACTACAGATTCGATGTGACATTGTCTTCTTAGGTATTTTCTGCTCAAGTGGTGGGCCTGACAGTGACATTCAGGGAGATCCAACGGCGAAGCTATATAGGCGGGAAAATTTGTCTTTTTATGGCTCTTTGCCGCTGGAGATACGCAACTCGGTCTCTAGTTCGAAACAGACTTGCAGCGTGAAATGTCAACTGCTATTTTAAAATCCTGGCCTTGTCTACATCGTTTTGATTCAGCACACTCTGAAAGTACGTCTGTTTTGTTTGATCTTGGGTGGTGTTTGCGGTTAATAGGCCATTTTGTATTGTTTGTAGTGCTTCCTTCAATTTTCCTCAGTTACCGACGGCGCTGACCAGGATAAGGCGAACTGGAACCATATTTTAAATCGCCAGTCGTTCTCATGCTGGCTACGCTTGTCAAACATTATGGTCATGCCTCAGCGCACGCCTTTCTTAAGACGAGAAATGTTCACAGTATTCTTAATAAATCACGAATATCTAACTAATTTGAAGGTTTGAAGGGCAGTAAGTTGGTGATAATTTTAACGGCGCATTTTCCCAGCTGAGACAACGGTCCATTGTGGTTGACATTTTTGTTAATATTTTAGCATTGCGGCCGGTCTTATTTTCAGGGTTTAGACTAGCGATCGCTGCGGAAAGCTTATCGCTCATTCTGTGTGCCACTCAAAACATGCGGCAAGTGGACTAAACTGGCTAATTATTATACATGTGATGAGTTAAAATCGATCGGCCACTTAAAGAAATCGATTTTAACTCATCACATGTATAATAATTAGCCAGTTTAGTCCACATGCCGCATGTTTTGAGTGGCACACAGAATGAGCGATAAGCTTTTCGCAGCGATCGCCCGTTGTGGAAAAATGGGTGAACATTCAGCTAGTCTAAAAACCTGAAAACAAGACCGGCCGCAATGCTAAAATATTAAAAAAATGTCAACCATAATGGACCGTTGTCTCAGCTGGAAAAACGTGACCTTAAAAATATCAAAAATTTACTACCTTCAAACCTTCAAATTAGTTAGACATTTGTGATTTATTAAGAATGCTATAAACATTTCACCTATCAGGTTATGTGATTTCAGTTTGGCCCCTAACTCACGTGACTGGTCTCCCAAATGATGTGTCAAAATGGTGCCTTTGTTCCATCCTAGGTCATGACAGCTAAGTTGTAGTTTTCTGTGGATTTAGGGCGGGAGAATTAGCGGTACTTTTAGTGTTGTCATCCTTAATGGAACTGTGTCTACTGGGGTTGATCGAGCGTGAGGATGATCTTAATCGGTTTGAAATGTTACGTGAGCGGTTTGCGTAGAAATCGGACGTGCAAGGCTTTCCAGAAAAGCTTTTCTCAATGCGCAGGTGCTTCAGAAGCGGAAAGATTAGTGGGGTTAAAGATGCAGACGCGAAAGAAATGAGGTTCATATGTTTTGATCAAATCATGTGCAACAATCTGAAGTCGATAGGTCGACGGCAAATAACAAATGGTCACCAAACCACTAGAGGCTCGGGTGCGAGTGTCATCCTCGTGTAATCAAATGAATATTCAGCGTCTTCTGTGATCTTTCCGCATCTTGGATACGTTTAAACCGCTTAATACGTTTGATTTATTGCAGTGTATTTGAGAAATGAGTCTTCTGCGAATGCCATCATTGCATGAGTATCTGAAACAACTTCAAGTCGATTGGTTGGTGCTTGTGTAGACTGATCACCGAAAGCGGACAAATNCCCATGTTTTTGAATAAAATGTGGTGTTATGCTTAGTACGCAAACGTCTATACAATTCAGTGCAACACAATCAAATCGGCCACCGTACAATTCGTTGGTCGTTGCTTTAATTTCAGCTACCGTGGGCACCGTTGCCGAACTCAAATTATCCAAATGAACATCCAGCATTGGAAGAATCTCTTTTCCAATGATATAGGAACGGACATCGTTTTAGTCACTAAATTATCCTCGTGGATCTTCCATTATTTAAACCTGGCTGATCCTGAAATTTCAATATAAGTGCGAATTGGTCCCCAAGTCTTTTAGATCCAGCCCAGCTGTGCTGCTCGATTCACTAGGAAAGTGACCGCGGATCCAAATATCAAAACCAGATTAGAATCAGTGGCCCGCTCAATACCGAATTTGCATTTACGTGAGTCTTTTTTGAGAGTCAAGCCAACAGTAGTTCAGGGATTTTGCATAATCCCAGCAGGCAGCAGGTCACTGGTTCAGTCCTGGCTCGTGGATTCCGCCTTCAAATAAATAGTACGTAAAAGCCCTGTTCATCCTACACTTCCTAATTTGCTATTCACCTCTCTGGTTATGTGATTTCAGTTTGGCCCCTAACTCACGTGACTGGTCTCCCAAATGATGTGTCAAAATGGTGCCTTTGTTCCATCCTAGGTCATGACAGCTAAGTTGTAGTTTTCTGTGGATTTAGGGCGGGAGAATTAGCGGTACTTTTAGTGTTGTCATCCTTAATGGAACTGTGTCTACTGGGGTTGATCGAGCGTGAGGATGATCTTAATCGGTTTGAAATGTTACGTGAGCGGTTTGCGTAGAAATCGGACGTGCAAGGCTTTCCAGAAAAGCTTTTCTCAATGCGCAGGTGCTTCAGAAGCGGAAAGATTAGTGGGGTTAAAGATGCAGACGCGAAAGAAATGAGGTTCATATGTTTTGATCAAATCATGTGCAACAATCTGAAGTCGATAGGTCGACGGCAAATAACAAATGGTCACCAAACCACTAGAGGCTCGGGTGCGAGTGTCATCCTCGTGTAATCAAATGAATATTCAGCGTCTTCTGTGATCTTTCCGCATCTTGGATACGTTTAAACCGCTTAATACGTTTGATTTATTGCAGTGTATTTGAGAAATGAGTCTTCTGCGAATGCCATCATTGCATGAGTATCTGAAACAACTTCAAGTCGATTGGTTGGTGCTTGTGTAGACTGATCACCGAAAGCGGACAAATAAACAGATTAAATCTCTTTCTCACTGAAACCGTTGCTCGTGATCAGAAATTTCATTGAAATGGCGGGATATAAGTAATTAATTTTGAGAGGAACCCGATGATGCCGGGTGGCAGACATGCGAGCACATACTATGATATTTGGGTGAACGTGGTTAACAAATCGAAAAATGACACAACTAATTCCTCATTACAGCGAGCTTACAATCGTTCAGTGTCAAACGATTGGGTGAGCCCCAATGACTGATTACGTTTCCCCACAGTTGCACTTTTCTATAGACAAATTGAATGTCCAAAGGGAACAGGGCGTAGACCAACAAGGGTGGAAAAAGATGAAAATGCTGCCATAGTCAGCAGTCGGAACTTTTCAATCATTCTTATTCCGCGGAAAATGACAACGCGGTCGGCACGATTCACTATTCATGCCATATCCTTCAGTGTGTTCGCCCGCCCAGTCAGTTTACTAATCTGTCAGATCCCTAGTCATGTATTTATGGCGTTTACTTAACCCATGTTCTCCGTATGTTTTCTCCTTCCACGTTGCCACATCAACTTTTGGTTTCTATACGATTTCATCCACTTCTTGAGAGGAACGGTAGATGGGTAAGTGGCCCATCTGAAGTAGTCTGCTGTTTCATAAGTTGAAAACCGCCAACTAACACCAGATGCCTAACCTGCTTATCACTCACGCAGACACCCCATCAAATACTGGCGACACAATGTAGACATCGGTAATCGAAAACCTGTAAGCGACAAACGTCTTCAGCACATGAACTCTACATATCACAACCATACAAAAGAACTGAGAGCACTGCAGCACAGTGCACACAACATTTCAACTTCAGTGAAATACCAGACAGACGCCACAGGTGCTTCAGCCTAGCGTACGGGCTAAATTCTTAATAAAGTAGCACGCGAATTCGCGTCGCGGGTGATGTATCGTGGAGTTTAGTGGGGAATTTGTAATCTTTTTTCTGTACCCGGTTTTAGTGACCAGACTGATTAAAATGGGTTCACTCTATTGGCACAAATTTATTCGGTGTGACGAGTGGTCTTTTATGTTAGTGACTAATGATAGGCGACTCCAGATTTGAGCAACAAAGGCTAGCGATTGGACAACCAAACGGATATGTTAACTAATCAAAAGGTGATTGCTTCGTTCATGTATGAGTGTCAACCTGAATCTCGGGTTGGAAACTTCCATTGACAAGTTCTTGTCCTAATTTCAAGAGAGAACCAAACAAATTGAGGAAATCATGATTCATGCGAGTTGAACTCAATCATACGATATTTGCCCCGTCGAACAGTTATCAAACAATCCAAACAGCCAAGAAATCCTTCATCAAATAGAGTTCCTGTTGGATCAACGTTGACTCTTAAGTATGAGAAAGCAATGTCATCTGGAACATAAGGGAATGGAGTTATTCTAGGGATGCAAACTGTCCAATATTGATTAAGTACCACTGAAAGTTATACTGAAGTATATAGTGAAAAGCCTTCTATTTTTACACGTGGTTTGTTGATCGCTCCTGCAAATCAGTTATCGTTTCGAAGGACAATTGTGTTGGTGAAATTATTATGTGGCAGGATGCTCTGCGTCCGTTTATTCGTTTGTTCTTTTTCACTTGTTTATTTTGTCCTATCAGCAAATGACGATCAACTCCAATCATCGCCGAACAAGAGTTTTGGAGGAAATGCCCTCGTTATATATGCCTTACATTACCATGTATAGTCAATTCAATCATGAAATCTAGGCCGGCGGAAGTGTTGCGTGAGGACTCCTCCGGTCACAAGTAGCAACCAACTGGGTTGCTGTTTGTTGGCGAGCAGATAGGTTTAGTTAACTTAGTGGAATTGATGTCGACGGTTGTGGAGAGCACCCGATATGCCTCCGCTTAAGTTTTGGTGACTATGGTAGAGTACCGAATCTGGAGGATGTGACAATCTGTGGGCATACGTCTTGCCGTCAAATTTCATTCGACCAGGAAGTGAAGCAGTTAACTTAACTGGCGGTTTAGTGGAGCAGAGTATACATGTTCAATCATCAGCGAAAATTCCACGGAGCAATTGGTGAATGTGTGGAATCTGAGTCCGAATAGCCCGTGTTTCCCAGGACCATGGCAGTTAATACCACCCGGTTTACCACACACCTCACTCCATCCTGGACATCGAGCTCAATGCCCAGTGTGTCCCGCTCTTGTTGCTGCTCCTTACCCAGGTGTAGAGCCACGGGTTTTGTAGGAGTTCCCTCTCTCTGCACCCGTCTGTCTACCGTGCCGTTGTTGCTTACGCAGAGAGCTACGGTTTCCTTTGCCCCACCGCCTTTTCATCTCACCAGGTTACTATTTTGATGCGCATCTTCGGTCGCCTTCGGTGATTCTACACATCTGTGCAAATTGCACCTAAACAAACCTAAACAGACCCAATCTGTGTCTCTTCTAGTATGTCCTACATTACTGATATACCCACCTCCTGTGTTGGAGCTTCGTGGCTCTCACAGCTATGTGCAATAGGCTGTCCCTAGAGGGCTGAGACATGGCAAAAAGACGGCTTCCACTCACATAAGCGTTTAGGCTAATGTGCTATCAACTGCTATCCGCAGCTGCCGACATTGTTTATTTCTGAAAGGCAATACATCAGGTGCAGTTTCAGATCCAACAAACATCTCCACCGTCATGCCAGCACGGTCGCCAACCTCCGGTTACCGGCAACCCGGCCCAAATGCAATGACCCTATCCTGTCCCAGTAGTGTCTATTTTTCGTTCATATCTGCCTAGCAAGAAAGTGCTCCCTGCCTCCCTCCCAGGTGGACAATTACCACATCACTGTTCCCAGCCGAACGAACTCCTTATCTGCCTCGCTCCACACTTGCCTACTAATACTTCCAGTCACTCTGACACTAGTATAATGAAGAATGTCACCTTTCTTCCTTCTGCCTCACGTCCATCTTCTACTCCACCTTCAACGTCCACTGAGGCAGAGTTATCATCGTCTGCTTGCTCATTTACTCACATTACTACTGACCCTTCGTGCACCTTGCTCTGTGTTTGCAACTCCACAACTCGCCTCACATTGGAAGTACTGTTGCTCCATTTCATGCACTAATTGACCGTCGTTCTATCCTAAGTAAACTCAATCACTTAAAAAGCATTGCTGTGACTTCCGTTCTGGATATAATCTTCATCACTGAGTCCTGACTTAACGAGAACACACCTAATGGTGTAATTTCCATTGCAGAATACTGATCTTTCAGAGGTACTAGAAATGACAGCCGTGGAAGTGGTTACCTTGTCTATGCAGGGCATCGCCTATCTGCCCCTGTTCTAATGAATCCCACACTAGAACTGATCCAAGAATCAGTAAGGTTTATTATCATAGTGCCTTTCCATGTTATGCATATGGCCTGTATTTATCGCCCTTCATCTCATATTGAAACAGGGCTCCCCTTCTAAGCAAACACATTTGACCACCTTGTCTCCCCACCAGTAAACATCAAACATCATTGTCAGAAACTTCATTCCCCAAGGCTTAACCTGGCTCAGGACTGCAGCACCACGGAACCAAACATCGCTTGTTTCCCGCCCATCTCAGGGAGGTCAGGCACAGCATATGCCGTCACCCATCAGAAATAACAATAGTATGTCAAGCCTTATCTTCACACATTGATCACATCTCGGTTTGCACTGGAAGCAAACTTTCAGGAGGCGGCCACAGTGTAGTTCATGGCATGATACATGTTCATGCCTCTTTGCCCAATCATCTTATCGACACAACTTGTCTACCTCATCCTAACTAGCATTTATCATACGCCAACTTGACGGAGAGAGTTTTTTCCGGCTACTCAGGCACAAATGGGTGATGATGCATTTTATCACAACGTAGCCGGCTGTATTTTGAACCCGACCACTAGCAAACAAATATTTAGAAAAAACCTTCACGCTTACATAGGTGAAAGCCAAACACGTTAACTTATATGGGCAATTTTCACTGACGCATGACTTTTCTAAGTTCATTATTTTGCACCGTCTATGTGAAATTGTCTCAAGCCCAAGTGAACTGCTCCTTCGGGGAGGGGGAGAAGTTGTGGGATTGATTCATCAAAATCACCCCACAAATTATCAAAACTGTACAAAGTAAGATCCCAGGATGGCAAGACCGCAGTGAGCCTTCTAACTGTGCAGAAAGGTAAGTCTGTCACCACCCCGCAAGACAGCGCTTGATCAATATTTTGCCTCCTTCGTTGACCCAACTTCAGCCAGTAAACCACCCTAACCACAGAATAGGAGTAAACCCGCCTCATATACGGCGTCCTTTGTTGTTACGAATCTTGTACGAGATTTAGCCAATTTCAACCTAGGAGCTCGCCAAGCCCTGATGCCATCCTCCGAAATCCTTAGCCCCAAACACCACGGATTTCTCCAATCCCGTTCCTGTTGCAGCTATCGCTTTGAATTCCTTAACCTTCTAACCAACCTGTCGAATTGGATTATGGCTTTCGCAGTTATTCACCTGGAAAAGTCCATGGCCCTTTACCGTGTCCCTCACTCGCACTCTACATCTAAAGTTTGCTTCTTTAGCATCACCGATCCTCTTCTCTTCCGGCTCTCATCTTATCTAACCCAAAGATCACAAGTGGTCCCCAATTGCGGCCTATCTCTAATCATCGACATACCACTAGTGGTGTCACAAATGGCAGCGTACGTGGTCCCTGTAATTCCGTACGTATATTAGTGGCGAATTAAATACAGTATCTCACGATATCCCATCCTTCATATCACAAAGATTGGAATGACCAAATTATATAAATTTTAGTACCGCTGAGTTTTACTCCCCTACTAATGGCAGCCAGTCGTAAAATTATTACTGGTACTGTTGCCCGTGCCGACACCTTACTCCGGGACGGAACGCAATGACGATGAAATACATAACCATGATCTACTATTTACCGATGTAACACCATTCTGCCTTGGCCCGATATCTCAACAGTCAAAGGATGCAACACCCTTCCAAATAAGAGAGGTAACAACCGAGAAAAATTGACGGAAAGTCAAAATGCTCCCCGTCACTTGCCGCTGTTTCGACCAAATGTTCGTTCCATGTTCGAAAAAATAAAATCACCTCTTCTGTTCGCAATCTCCTCAAATTACGACTTCCTACAAATCATCGAGACTTGAATCAATGGTGATGATGCAAATGCCATCCCTGAATATCAAGCAGATGAAGACGCTCATCTCAGCGTTGGGGCGGCTGCCTCGTTTGTGTTAGCAAATCAATAGCAGCCTCATTGTGCCAAGACCCCCCAGTTAAATTAAGTTCAAGATGTCATCTTGCTTAGGGCTGACATTCGTAGAAAACCTCTTGATGGGATGCATATACCGCCCACCAGGCCCCTGTCGGAACGATATTCTACTCTTTAACGGCGCAGCTAATCATTCTTCCACCTTACCAGGTCCAAAGTCGTGGCGGGAGATTTCAATGCTCCAGGCGTTTGCTGGTCAACCTTTGCTGTTTCCAAATGCTTGCTACTTACTTTTGCTAACATTCAGCGTGGAGGATGGATACAGCACGTAGCCGAACCGACAAGAAACAAAAATATCCTAGAAAACTTTCTGGTGAGACTGACGCATTTCTGCACATCCACTGAAGACCGTTTTCCTGGATGCAATCACCTGCCCGTCAGTCGTACATTCACACTACCCTTCCATATTGGCATCCCATCTAAAATCGCTAGGCCATACTTAGTGGAAAAGTGGGGTAACTTGCTACCTTTGCTGCGCACTTCTAACTACCACTCTTTTTTCCTGGCAAGTGGGGGGTGAATGGCAACCGACAAGCTTTGTTCACTCCTGAACAAATGCCTTGGCAGTATCATGCTGGCACAGACTAACTCGATGCCCAATGTAAAGAACAGCCATGACCGACGAAGCCGCAAAGTTGCCAGACTTTAGAAAGTCTTCCTTGGAACCGGGGATTTTTCGTTGTTTTTGCAAAACAATCGCCTGTCAAAACAATCAGAAACGATAATGGACTCCCAAAGTAAAAAGCAATAGATACGTGCTCTCGAACAACCAAAACTACGAGCAGCTCTGGCACAGCTAATTAAATCATGGGGCAATCACACTAGGCTCTCGCCTATTCCTATCCACCACCTCACCTACAGTAACACTTATTTGGACAACCGTTGAGAAATCGCTCGGTCCTTTGGCAGATGTTTTGCCTAATCTCTACAGATTGACAGCAGTCCTCCAATTTCGTGTCCACCGTGCCTGGCGTCAAAAAAATCGTCGCCAGTTTCTTTCTCACCGAGAGGCAACTACGTTGTTAAAAAACCGAAGTCAGCTACAACCCTGGACCAGACTCTTTAACTCCAGTTAACTCCACACCAGGTGGGGTAGGTAGTTCAATACTGTGAGTGAAAGTATTCAGCCTCTCTGTCCAGCGCGGTACTTCTCCCTCAAAATGGGAAAAGGCTTTTATAATACTCATGTATAAGAACGGCACACGACGTGACCCAGCCAATTACAAACCAATCAATCACACCCCGGCTGTCTATAGAATCAAGAAGCACTCGATTAAAAAGCAGCTCACGCTATATTTTGTAGACTACGAACTTCTCAACACTAGTCATCACAGTGTTCCCCAAAGGAAACCTTGCACTACATGTATGACTGATGGCCTAGATATGATCACAACGGCTGCTAACGCCGGGAATTCCGTGATATTAATCTACTTATGTACGACAAAAGCCTTTGATAGAGCATCCCAGCGTAGGCTGATAAATACGATAAAATGCTATTGGATCACCTGACCTATGCGCTTATGGTTCACGTTATGACTTTCATCCGGAAATCAAACAGTAGGAGCAAACTGCTCCACCCCCGCTCCAAACCAGTGAATGGGGGCGCAATCCAAGGCAGTGTACAAGTCCCCTTGGTGTTACTTTAGTACGCAGACGACGTCTCCAAAGTTGTCCGAAACGGCATTCCTATCCTATTCGCCGAAGACATCAAAATCGTTTACAGCCTCTAGCCTGGGGGTCTAGGCTCTTTTGCCGCCAAAATAACCTAAGACTAAGTACTCATCAACATGTGGAACAACGAATGGACGATCAAGGTCGCAGCGAAAGAAAGCTGCGTCCCGTGATGCAGGTGTATCTTATCCAGAGGAAGGCTTGAAATGACGAAAGTTAAATCATTCCCATCAGCAAGAAGGTTCGAGAACTGAGTCTAAACCACTTCTGCGGCTTTCAGTTTTCGGGAAACGCACCTATTCAAGTTGCGAGACCCAATAAAACCATAGGTTGCTGCATCAGAGCTCAGGACTGGAGCGGATTAAATTGTACCTCTCCGAAACACGTCGGACCCATTCTAGATTATTGTTCCTTAATCTGCTCCACCATGAGACAGTGCGACAGACTTGCAATGGAAGAAATTCCGTGGACATTCACGAAGCGGCTGGTAGGCATTTCATCAAAGGTAAGTTATAAGGAGCGATGTACGTTGCTAAATCTTGAACATTTGTGGCTTCGAGGTTCGGACGCGAAATTACTGTCATTCAATAGTCTCACCAACGGCAATAGGTGTATTTAATCTCCTCAATTCGGAAATCAAACCCCTACTCCATTCGAATGAACAAACTCATCTTCGCGACTGACACAGCAAGTAAAGGCATCGGAGCTAACATTTTGCCGTTAAACAATCGACATTGTGGAGTTCATGGCCTCAAACGTTACGTCTCCTATCATCGTCTAATGTCGCATTTAATAACGAGGTCCGTAGACTATTCACTGTACCAATCGCTTTAAGCATATAAGACACGTACCCCTCAGAAACTCAGGTGCACAAAGTTAGTTTGGGATTTCAGCGGCTACTACAGTAAGGTCTCTAAAACTTAGATTTCAGTCAGCAACACTGCATAATAATATGGTCCGTGGTAACAGAATAACGCCGAATTTTAAAGCAGCTATAACCGCGACAAATCCTTTTTTTATTGATCGTCTCACCCCTAGATCCTTCCTTCATAGTCTTCCTGCTGGTAACTTAATACATCAACATGAAGAATCCCGCTTCTATGCTGGGTATTACCGGAACTAGTTTCTCTTTTCGCACACGTTTCGTCAGGGAACATATTTGAGGCTCATTTTACTCTTTCTTCTTGCCCATCATGATCCTCACTCACGTGCTTGCTCGAATATGGTAAACACTTTGCTTTGAGTATCCAGCTTATCCTCATTAAAAGCATTATCTACGTCACACATGATCTGAGACTCTTACACAGCAAATCAGTCCGCATTAGCAGGTTTCAAGTGGCACCCTTTAATACAAAAAAAAGGTGCGGCGTTGGAAGTGAGGAAGTCATACGTGCAGGTCTGTGCTCTACGGCGTGAGCCACCATCTTCCGTGTGCTTGGTTAACCCCAATTTGGTTTTCTTTAGTCCGTACCTGCGGAACCCCTGGTGACTGCCGCATGTTTACTTCAGCATTTGTCAACGTGTACAAAGCCGTCTACTCCCATTAGTTGCGAAAATACACATAAAACGCGGAAGGTCAAGCGGAGAAACTAAGAAAAGCACCCAAATTTGCTCAATCAGTCCTCTGAAAGGAACAGAAAATATTCTGGCGGGCTCAATTTGAACCTAGCTGCGAGAAATGGGCTATCTCCCACAATGGATGAGTACGCCACTAGCATAGACCTGACACTGCAAAAGGGTAAAACCCACGCCGCCTTTGTTCGGTAGATAAGCCTCTCTCTGTGTTGCTGGAGGAGTTGTAGGAGTAGCGCATGGGACTGTCAACTTATGCTTCACCACAAACCCATCTAGAATTCAACTTTCCCCTGTCTTCCCAACCGCACACCTGATACTAACGCTGACGTTTAGAATTACTGCCGTCATCCGTCCTTGTCTTCTTGAAATTACTATGTGGTGCAAGTTTTTGTCATCCCATTCAAACACAAATTACCGATTCTAACGTTCTCATTATTCTCCCTTCCCACCTCCTAATGGCTTCCCGTGGCAACTCCTGTCCCATCATTCTTCCCACGCCGGAGCAGATGCGGCGGAACTAGGTTGGACGGAACCAATAATATATGTGGAGAGCCTAGTTCGGTAACACCACCCTAAGTTCACAGCGCAAGTTTCAGGTATATAAGATGAACGCCGGAATTTGTGGTTTCTGTTTTCGCTGGATCGGGTCTGGACTGGCGGATGATGGCTGAAAGCTCATTTTCTTCAGAGTCGGGTTTCAATTTTTCTAATTTATTTTCCCCAACAGAGGAGTGGTTGAAGTCACATAGGAATTTTCAATATCCCATGAGGTCGGTCATAAAATTCCGGTTATTAACGATTTTCCGTAACTGCTGGGGTTGATCTGTTTTCCCCACGCTGGTCATTCATGGCCTTTTAGCTGTTGCAACGCGGATTTCACTACACAGGGCCATGAAAAGTATGGATAAGCACTCACATCTAGAAGCACTACCGGCGTTGCGGGGCAGTTGCCTGTGATTATAAACGAAGACACTACAAGGCCGGATCGCGTTTCAGGGCTCATGCAACTTCTTTTAAGGAAATCAGGTAAGAAAACATACTTTATAAGGAGACTGACCATTCGTTTTTGTTCTATTTTCGAAAGACTGGGAGGTGCAAAGGCAAAAAAGACAGAGTAAATTTCATGAGGAGAAGGCAGTCAATTGAAGAAAGCGAATACTGAATTACTGGGAGTTCCTAGGAAGAGAGAACTGCGCTGCTTCCATAAAAGTAAGAATTGATAGGAGTAGAACAAACGGTGTATGACGGAATTCTCCGACTCATGACTAATCCATGTTTCTGCCTTCTTTGGTGGTACCTCGTCCAAATTTATTTATTGACGCGGGCTTTCAGGCGAACGTAAGATTCCGGGTAGGACCTTAGAAATCCATGGCTGATTCAAGTCACGCTTTTCTGATCTGTGGGTGCTGGTTAATTGAAGGACTTGAGTGAAGATTGGGTAAATAATTACGGCAGCCTTAAAATCGGCTTGTTTTTTAGGTAGCGAAAGTTAATGCGAAGTTTGTACTGAAGCTTGGAATAAACACCAAGAAAAATATGCGACCTTAAAAGGGAGTTGGCAACTACTGTATAAATGGTTGGGGACCTCTGGTGGAGTGAATGATGTAGGTTGGTCGGTGGAGAAGGAATGCCCGTGAACCGGGTAATTTAGAAAAGCCAGATAAATTTTCAGTCGCTGTGACCAAAGCGGCCCGAGTTTGAGAGCTGAACATCGTTTTTTGCCGTTCAGAGCCTTCGAACTGCCATCCAAATTTTTGGAGAAGCGCCTGCAAATCATTTCGATGAAATTAATACCCGACACTGCTAATGAGGGTAGACGGCTTTGTACACGTTGACAAATGCTGAAGTAAACATGCGGCAGTCACCAGGGGTTCCGCAGGTACGGACTAAAGAAAACCAAATTGGGG
>LUCM01009945.1:0-62540 GCA_008360955.1 Fasciolopsis buskii
GATGCAATGGGCAGCACGGTCCTGATTATCCTGCGCGACGACCGATGCAGTTTGGAATTATTTGCAGGCGTGTAACTCATGGGGACCGATGGACGGGTACTGCTAGGGAGTCCAGCCGCTAAGCAGGAGAACGGTTAAGGTTCTCAACCGAGGCCTTTGGTTCTGACAAGAATCTGACCGCAAGGCAGCGGGGTACACCTGAGTGGAAGCCCATCTACTTGAATCAATTATTCTTCTACTCGTTTTTTCCACTGAGCTGCTAACTCAGATCAACCCCCAACTTGGAGGACAAGGAGACTACTTCGTCAGGCCTCTACCCATTGACCTTCCAGGCATGATTGGATCTTCGGCTTGAGATAAACCATCCTGTATAGCTCGTTGGATAATAGAGGCAAGCAAGCCGTCACACCACGTCAAGGTGTAGTTTCATTGTTGTTGAACAAATAGCCTTTCCATATTTTTAGTTATTATATCAAATAAACAAACTCATCTCGTACTAGCCAGGACGCGTTCGGTGCAGGTATCTTATTCCATCGTTTCCTTGTGTGTGAAGGTTAGTTTATTGCATTCAGGCGTTCGCCTCGGGGGAACATTCTGGACGCAACCCATCAAGATCATTCCAGTACCAACACTGATTTTGTCCGGTAGAAGCCTTTGGAACCTAATTCCGATAGCAATTAAAGTTCGTGTGCAAGTTGTTTAACTTTTCGATGAGCATTACCCTACTGGGTGTATCAAGCCGGGATAAAGTTACCTATATTTATATCGAATTCACTTTCTGAATAAGGGCTATGCGTTTTTTTTTCCTCGTACTACATGTTTTCCTTTGGGTTAAAGTATAATAAGTTCTCAAGTTCTATATTTTCTCGGATTCGCTTTTGTCTCGTTATTTTGCTGAAAGGGTCTTATAACGAAGCCTCAAAAGCTCACGGCGTCACTAAGTAGAGTCGCCTACCGTGACTCCCAAAAATTGCGACTTTATCGCAATGGAATGACAATTTACACTGCAACAGCGGATTGGTTTATGCCACCGATTTTTTTAAGGATACCGTTTTTGTTACCATGAGATCGTTGACGGATGTGTTGATTTCCAAAATTGGCTAACTGTGTTTGGCTAAAGCGCCATATATTAGTCTCACAAAAATAGAAAATAATAATTCAAAGAACTTTGTAGTTATATCAGCCCGTTCAAGAGTAAGCTCGACGTTGACGACTGCTGACTCCAGTTCTAAGCCACGTCCTTCAGCATCTCCAACCGACAGCAACCTTCATCTCTCGGGCCCCAATTAGCAAGGCCAAAACCGATGCTAATTTCTTCATGCCTCTACTCCAAGTCATGGCCTGATCGCACCTTCGCTTCTTCCAGCTTTGCCCAGCACGTGCAAAAAGGGCACGAAATGGCAGACAATGGGCATGCGTACGTAATACATGATCGGGCCACGAAAAATGACACAAAGTGGTTATCCAAGTCAGAAGACAATTGTCTACACCTCGTCATTGCTCACCTGATGTTTCCACCAGACACGAGCAATCTTCGGAGATATCAGTGGTCAAAAACAGAATGTTGCCGAGCATCCTCAACATGGATAGGCCAGGTCTCGCAACCGTAGAGAAGAACACTACGAACCGTAGCACTGTACATTCTTCCATTTAAAAAAAGTCGGATATCATGGCGGAGCCACAAGTTTCGCAGGTTCGTGAAAGCTGCTTTTGCGTTCAGAGTTCGTGATGTGACCTCCATCCCAACACTTCCGTCAGGTGTGGTCAGGCTCCCGAGATACTTGAAGATATTGATTACATTTAACGGATCACCACAATAGGTTAGTGCAAGCACAGACGCCCGCCAGTCTTGAAGAAATACCGTGTACTTTGAAGGCGCAAGGCATGCTCTTGTTTCTTGGGGTTTCCGTAGCGCTGAGATTTTGAGACTACCATATGAAGTTTTCTTGTCCATAATCAAGATTGAAGACTGACTGCGTTGAGAAGGTTTCCAAGTAAACACTGATATGTGATCTTTCAAATAATATTGTTATGCTCAGGAGTTTTTGTAGATTCCACCATTTTGTAGATCTAGGATAGCTGAAGTCAGTCATTAGCTTTTATACAGGACTAATTCGCTTGTCTGCTTTGAATGTTCGCCTAAATGTGACGTTCACCGACCTGTGTAGAAGCATCATATGGGAAAATGTTGAAAGGTGATAAATATGATGAAAACTCGACTCCTTTTTTGCCACGAGATACTCGCCTAATTACTTTGGCTGTGTTCAAATTTGGCCGAAGATTAACACTGCATGCTAAAATAAGTAAATTGCAGGAACCGTAGTTTCATTCGAATTACAATGAACCATATAAATTTTACTGGCAAATCACACTAGATCCAATACTTGTCTTCCGTTTTGCTAAGATTGTAAGTTCGTGTATCACCATGTAACATGGGAACGTTTTCTTAAACAATGTATGCGACCTCATTCTGACTTCACCGTGCAGGGTCCCGGCACACGTTCTTCTCGTCTCAAGTCCTGCGATTTGCTGATCTTTACTCATTCTCATGTATCAATCTGATCTTCTATCCGCTGTGCTATATGTTTCGAGCTCCGTCGATGTTAATGCCCCATGAATCGACGGTTTCACATGAAGATTCTCCGTTGGATAGCTTTTTGGACTTAGATAGCACGCCTTGCGGTCTCACACGTCGCTCTAAACAAGGTTTGTATACACTTGCAACTTTGTTCTTTATTTCGCCCCCCTTTTACAGGAAATGATGATATTATATCACAACGTAAAGAATACCGATAGGTTACCAGAATATGTCCTACTTAAGACAGTTGTTTACGTACGAATGTTTGAAAGTAATAATTAATGGAGAAATCAATCAAGTGATTGACCATAATTTTTTTCGTTTTGCTAGTCAATAAACAACGAGCTTTATTCTGTCTTTTCTTTTTTTTAAATTTAAAATCATGAATGACTTTCCTTCCTAGACCATAAGATGCCTATCATCGTTAACTTCGATCCATATTGCCTACGCCATGAAAATGCTTTTGTACCTTCTTTTTCTGTCACAAGTGGGGTCAAGCAGACCGGAAGCCTTTCCCTTATCGCGAATGCGGTTGCTTTGCTGTAATCGTTTTATGTTCAAGTTTTTTTCTTATTGTATCGTGTCCGAGTGAGCGTTAGATTTTTCTTTTCATGTGACCTCTAGTATGACAAGGAGATATCTGCGTTTGGAAGTTAGCGTCGAAATTGGTGATCTTTCCCTGGCCCGATCCAGATTCACGTCATTGCGCGATTGCAAACGGTTTTCCATGGAGCAACTGTAGATACAATGAGATTATCTGTTTCCAAACTTGCGTAAAGCCTACATCATGGAGGAGGTGAAAAATGAAAATTTTATGTATATCTACTTCAGTTCATCATCGTGGTTAAAGTTCTCTGAGAGTTTTATAACTCCGTATTTAGCATCGGTCAAATGCAAATAAATCGGCTGTTTTATTTTCCGATCCAAGTCCTCGTAACAGAAATCACTGTTGCTTTCTCTTATTCAGAAATGAAGTTAATGTTCGGTCGCTCGGTAGCCACCCGGTGTGATGTGTGCAATAGGAGGGCTCAATAACGTGTCAGTTGTTTCTCACCGGGTAATGGCTATAGGGTCGAAAAGTAAACTTCCAAGCCGTCGATCGTAATTAATTAAACGTTTCTTGGCTTATCCGTCTTCCGTTGGTCAGGTTTCTACAGAACTTCACTTTTCCAACACCGGTCAAAAAGTATACTGATTATTGTCAACCTAAATCTCCGCATTTGACATGGTGATCTGGTCCACCGACGCGCCGCTACTCCAGTTTAGCCGAGTTCTGTATGTGCATGTCTCTGAGCTACTTGGGTGAGCTGGAGATGAATTGGTAGTTAAAATTTTAAATGACGTAGATAATAAAACTTCCTGAAGTTTATTCGCACCTTTGGTCCACCTAAAGTAAGTGTAAGCGTTGCTCTATTGATGGTGATGACGATGCCTGAACGATGCGCTAAACGCAGACATCACGACTGTTGTTCGATTCTTCAGTTAACTTTTCCGAATTCACCAAACACTTATCTGATCATTTTGATAGTTTCCTGAATCTAGTCCAACTGTGCCCATTAGAATGGAGGCACAAGCTAAGAATGTTAAAAGTCCTAAAAATATTTTGAAATATTGAAATGCATGGCCCATAAAGGCCGGTGCGCAGAAGCCGGAGACATTGCAATGAATAGGAGAGTTAGTGTGTTGGTCCTAGCCCAGGTTGTAATGTTAATAATAATAATAATAATAATAATAATAATAATAATTCACATTCATAACTGTGGGCCTGTACGAATTGATTTCCGACCTTCGTATGTGGCTGAATTGTTTGCTCTTCATTCATCTGTTCACGCCTTCCGACTCGCGGGACTGAATCGTGTCCTCTTGAAACTAGTTTATGCTCGTGCATTCGAGTGAGCATTTTTTCCGGGTTTGACCGATGCAGTATTTGTTGTGGTGCATGCGTTGCTAGCTACAAAACAGCATTTATTCTCTCATACCCATCCGTCTGAATGAAGTTCTGGATCAAATGACCGCGAACGTTGGAAGAGGATTTTTCGTGACATGTGCTCTCTCATATCATTCTGTCGAGTTGTTTCACGTGCACATGTGGATAAAGAGTAAACAATTGAGCTAAACAAGAAAATTGGAGATCAAGTCGTTCGGATCTACAGGTTATAATTATGAATTATTTACGAAGGAATATCTTTAGTACTGAATCACCACGTGTTCACTCACTCAAAATGAAAATAATCGAACCTAGGATCAGTTCTCTAGGGTCAGATGTCAGGTTAGCAGAAGTCAAGTAAATAGCAGACATCTGGTTGCCAGTTCAAAGCCCTTCAGGAGATTGCAACTGAAAGCTAATGACAGTCCCATGAATACATAACGCCACCAACTGCGCACACGCATTGGTGGTGTCATCGTCCCTGGCGGAGAAGCGTTTGCAATGTAAGCACCGAGCTGACCTACCGCAGTCTCAAGAAAGGAAGGTCAAACCTTGTCCATTCTCTCTGCTTAACCAACATAAGTTGCCTTACCCGTCTTTAGGACAGGATTTAGCGTTTTTATTATTTTCCATCTCTTGTCTTATTTACACTACTGCAACCAAGGGGAAGAATTAAGGTTACCACTAAATCGCACTTCTGCCCTGTCCGCGTTGAGTCAAGCAGATGGAATGTGGAATTCAACTGATGCAGGCTCGTCGGATGAGGCCAACGGTAAACCGGACAACGAGGATACCGACTAAACCCATAAAACGCACTCAGGAAACCAAATCATCCTCGTAAAATCTTGTGAGTGAATCTGATTTTGTTCATTGGTACCCAACCCAGCTAAATACATGGTGTACTGAGACAGGAATGGTTTTTTAGTTACTTGCCGGTCAATTCTTCGAGTTTAAAAAAACGTTTGTGACAGACTGCTTTCTAGCCTGAGATGGATTGTTTGCAGATGGGAGTCATTCGCGACTCTTTCCACATCCGATCAACTGCTCACTTGGTAGGCCTCAGTTGACCGCGACTGTCGTACCCAAAATGATGTAAACGGTCATTTCATTGAGGAAAAATAACATAAAATATTTAATCAGTTTAATGTTCGTACAAATTAAGTTTGTTCGATGAAATACAAGTATTGTACGCTTACTGACATATCGCAATAAATTTCCAGTTGGAATATTTTATCGAATAATGCATACTAGTACATGCTGCTTGCATTTTTGTGCCTTCATTTGTATTGGTGTACCCATAGCTAGAATTTAACTTTGCAGGAAACATATGACATTGAGTTCTGATTGCTATACATCGTTGACGAATTTTTTTCTATAACAAGCGAGAATTTTTGAATGAAACACTCAAATAATGTAATGCTTGCGAATCGAAATTGCCATCTGCACTGTCCATGTGGTGTAATGATAATGACTTTGGAGTCAGGACAGAAAGTTTTTGCATGACCAGCTCACGTTTATTCACGTTCACAGATTGCAAAAAAGGAATGGTCCCACTAGTCTTATGAACCAATTAACTGTTTGCATTGGCGATTTTCTCAGTGCAAGACGATATGCATCAGTATAACCTCTCCTAGTTACTGTGGCAACTAATCGTTAGCATGATGTCTCGTTTGCGGAAGAGCGTGGTTGGGGAAGAAAAGTTTTATTGAAAAATTTTGTCGTCATCAGGGCCTTTGCTACCCATATTTTTGCAGTGTCTAAGTGAACCAGACGTCAACATATCTGAACATTGAACCATTTTTTTTAAATGCGCTAACCACATCCTTTCACTTTGGAGACTTATGACGGGAACGTAATTAGAGGCGAATCCATTTTCGAGTGTACTTCTGACGGGCCATTGAGTCGTAACTTCCGTCTTCAAATATTTTTGCGCTGTTCCCTACTGAAGTTGAAAAAAAACCCTCATAGGAATTACTCTGGCTGCTTTTAATGTCCTGCCAGTTCATTTCGGTATTCCCAGCTGCGTTTAAACCCTTCTAGGGTCCTTTCATTCATTCAGGTCATTTTAAATTTGGATCCCATTCGCCTAGTAGACTCACAACCAATAAACTTTTATCGTATGAATGCGGACGTACCATCAAAAGACACCAAAGGCACTTCCAGTGTCAGTCGCGTCCAAACGGTGCAACAAAATGGTAAACCGTGTGCATCGAACTAATTAGATCGGGGACTTACTAGGAGCCGATTGGTGCGTGCGTCCTCACATGAATATATTCATGGGCAAAACAAATGCACTCAAGTGTGTGTATGTATGGGTGTCTGTTTCCGTGGTTGTAGAATTAAGAGCAATCAATAGTTCGAATTCCAATGCGTCCGTGCACGTGTATCAGCGGGAGTCAAATCCACCAGTTAGATGAACCATTGGGACTGTTCACGCAACACTGGGTCAATGGGACCGTGGGAAGAATAGGAATGAATATTAAGTCTATCGGACAGATAACAATTCATCTAAGAGGTCTACTCTTGTAATAAATAGTGGGAAGTATATGAACGTCATCAGTCGAATAGATGGTGGCCAGTGTAGGCCAATGAGATGGGTCGGGAAAGTTGTTATCGCTCCAGCGTTGACGACACAACCGCGGTGCATATGATCCTGATTTTTCGGTGGGCCTTCCGTCTTCTTGAACTCACTTGAACGTCCTGTTTTCTGTTCAATTGGTGGTTTTGGGTAAACAAAATATGGTGATTAGTTCACAACCCATACGTTTGCGGTCATGTTTGTGATCACGTAGCCACTTGCCTACTTCAACACACGAATGGGTTATCATGATCACGTGACCCATAATTCAACACGAATTCCTTGATGATTTTCAAACGATCATTTAATGATTGGTCGCCATGGCTTCCGTTGGTAGTCTTCGTAGATAATCATGTGCTGCTTAGGTTGTTTTATGCATCATTCACTTTTGGTTTTGAATAATTCCAGCTAGGTTAAGGCGGAGGTGAGATATGCTTCTCCTATCTGTCACATTCGAGCAAATCCTTTAAAATCCACTTTTGACCAGAAGCTTCGTATGTCTTTCGTTTATGTACGACTGAAGCTGTTTGGTAATCAATGGTGCAGCCTTTTGGATCCTAACGTTGACACATCTTCCATGGACAGCTTTTACAAGATTCCGATACACCTCGTTTTCTGTAACGCCATTCCAAAGGCGATGGTCCTACATCTGATCTTGAAGGCCTGAGTTTCCCACCCAAGTGGCAAAAGGTCAGCGAAAGGAACGCTGTTGTTTGAATTGTGATCATCTCTTTCCAAGCTACTCCCAATGAGGTGATCACCAGCTTACGATGAGGTAAAGGTTGATCAAAACATAACTGAGACAGATGCAAATTGAAAGTTTTTCGTATTTGCCAGCTGGAATGATTAAGCTGAAGTAGGTTGCATGTCTGAATCCCAAAGTATGTAGACGTTGAACAGCCGTTCCGTAAAGGTCATTGATCCAAAGGGATTTGAACGCATGCATGAACGCTCGCTTCGTTGGTCAGCTATCAGAACACAAGCACTAGTTAGGCACTGTGGCGTTCGCGCGTTGCATCGACTGTTCCCAGCGTAAACTAATTTCCGCATTTGAATCTAGTAAGCTGCTGTTTTGTGATTTGTGAGGCTTTCCGTGGCGAAGGAAATCGAAAGCGCATTAATTTCTCCAGGATGCAAATTGATAAATTTGGTACGTGTGGAATCAAATTTCATCAGTCACGCATATGTGAACTCTATGAAGTTTGCGAACGCCACATTTCATCACAGATTTAACTAAAAGCTTATTGTCGTTCCGTGGCCTTGACCTTTAGCCTAATGTGAGCTGTTTTGGCCAGTTCAACCGTAAGGTTATATCCATATAAGAGAGTACATGAATCAAGGGATAACATAAAGATTACATTGGAAGTGGAGTGGCCCTGTATCAGTGAAGAGGTGTTCCGTAATCTTGCCCGTGGTATACCTAGACGGTATCTCGGTGTTAGGTAACTAAACAGTCGCTCCACTAACTAGTAATGCGCTTTATTCCCACGGAAGCCAACGAGATGCGATGCCTTTTTGAGATATTTTACGTTTTTCACTGTAGCTTCGTTTTACTGAAAAAGTAATCACCAAAAATACATATTTAAATTTGGCATGTATATGTTGTAGTTGCACTCAGAAGTGACCATTTTGTTCTTTCCAGAAGTGGAAATATAACGAAAACCTAGGGGATACGAAACTTTTTTCTCTTCTTTTTTGACGGTTACATTTGTTAATAGGAACTTACAGCACATCAGTTACGTGTCGCAACGTGGTCGGTCACACTCTCTCCATTTAGCATGTTTAATGGTTTCCTAATCAGGGTAACTTATAAACAACAATGAGTTTTCGATTACCGGATTGTTCTCCCGAAACAAGTGCATCGGGCTCTGCACCTTGCACCTTCGGATATCCAATGAGAATACCAATATGTACCAGTCAACTAGTTTTCAGTGGTCTTAACTGTTTTTTTTCATGGAACAGAGAATAGGTCGGCGATGCCTATGAAAAAATGTGGAGCTGTACACTGCGGGTGACTTATTCACATTTCTTATTTTCATTTAACGGTTGAATTGGGTTTTTCAATTGTTCGAACCACCTGCAATTCTGCAAAGTGATTCATCTTTTGTCTGTTCTATAGTTGGCTCAATGTTTGGGGTCTCCACACGCGTCGAAAATAAGTATCCGAAAATCCACTTGAGCGTTCTGCGTTCGATCGTACTGGTTGCTTTCTGCTCACCGTGCACGGGTTCTAATTTAAAACCACTCCAGGTCAGAAGAATACTACTTTTCTAGTTTCATACAACAACCACCAACTCGGTACTTCGATTTTTTCTCGCTTTAACCTACCTGAACCGACTGAAGCGCGGTTGCCTTGACGATCGACCTGCTTGAATTAAATTACGTAAGCCGGGGCTTACGTAGAAATCAGGCACGATGATTCGCAGTGTTTGACACTGGACAAGTCACACTGCCACGTTGTTCACTGGGATCAAAGTTTGTGACAAGCGATGAGATGAGGAAACATTGAATATGTGAAGCTGGGCGAATCATTTAAGGCTCCAGCTGTCGTAATCGCAATGTGTCAAGATATAGCCATCGCTTGTTAACCTAATTGTAGCGCTGTCATCTTGTTCCGCTAGTGAAAGAATGCCGTAATATGTTATGTATGAACGGTAGATTACCTTTCAATTGGACTGCATCGCGGAATGGTTGCCGATACTGGTGTATTGCCTTTTATTGTCATCTCATGTTGGATACTTGGCTTACATTTTTTTCAGCCGGGTCTTCTGCTCGTATTAGGTTGGCATGGGTCTTTTCCACTAGCGGCATTGAGAACGTGAGATTTCTCAAAGCCAGCAGATTTTAGTAAACAATTACCTTATGTGATAATTAGCGATGGAAGCAACCGGCTATCAGGTAGAAGTAAAGAGGCTTCCCCTGCTGTTTGATTCATGACGCAGTCAAAGGACTGGGGAGAATTCGTCGGGACCGGGCGATGTCGTGGTGTTTGCATTAACGTGCGGCCAGTGGAGTGGCTCCTTGAATTGTTTACCCAAACGTATGACGCAAGCGGTCATGTCACCTTGATCCACCAAATTGAGTCGGTAGCTTGGTGTGCATTTTGTTCAAATTACGTCACAGCTGCTGAAAGCAACCTGAGGTGACTGCTGAACTGTTTCCTAAACGGAAGGTAGAGGATGCTGAATGACCAAATCAATCCAGAAACGACCTTGAAAAGCAGGATTCCATTCCTCTGAAATATGTTTATTATTTTGTTGATAAATCTTTTAGAATGTACATTCTATATGGTAAGTTCTATCTTGGGTAATTTCTCCTGTTTTTTCTGCAGTTTGTTGTAACCAACTTTCATTGCGCACAGATTTCACGGAGGTCTTGATTAGCAATACAAATTCTTTTGGATTTTTTTCAACTTGACCTTTTTTATTTTCCAGATAATTTGTAGGACTGCGATTCAATAGGACTGTTTGCTGTTCATTCATCGTGTTTCTGCTGATCCGTCCAATCTCCAAGGTCTTTCGTGCGCACACATGCACGCTTCGATACTCCTGTCGTGGTCGAGTCACATCGCCTCGAGACTTGGTGGACACTGTTTCCTTGTTGTTGTTGTTTACTCATAGGCCGACATCCTCATCCGACTCGATGTGGAATCACAACACCAAATACATTGATCACTATCCCTTTGGCATGCACGCACACACCCACGTGCATATTTTGGGAGCAGAATTCGACAGGTTCATGTGCTCGTAAATTTACCCCCTTATTCTTCATTTTTAGATTCTAAAACAAAACAGACCCTTATACCATTATTTCTAATACTACCACTGCTGCTAGTGATTCGCGAAATTCTTCCGGGTGTACACTGCTGCAACAAAAATTAACTAACAGTTCGTTTGATTTTCTATCGTATTAATTATTTTTTGGTTGGTTTGTTCAGTTTTTTTACCTGTCTGTGGATCCACAAGCTGAGTGGCTGACCTAATTCCGACTGGTCAGTTGATTACCCATTAATCGTTGGGGTCTACGTCCCTGCTTCCATATAATGGTCTATGACCCGTTCTCAACGTCTTATCTTGTTTATTTTGAACCACAAAATTTTTTGGGTTAACAACAACTTCTGACTGTCATCTCCCTCCTTTCTATGCCTTTGCTCATCTACCGAATTTCCTTGGATTTAAGTTGTTACTTTATCTCCTAGATTGTAACAAGCTGTTTGTGCTCAGGCAGCTCATTTTTTTCTCTCCCGCCATTCTCAATTCTTTCTTATTCTTGTTTTCATTCTCCTTCATTTTACTCGTTTCCTTTATGCAGACAAATTTCCTATACTCAGGTTCATTCTGAAACCAGTTCATCACTGTAAAAATGACTCCAATTCCACTAAATCTTGTTTCGGTGCAGACATTTTTGTGCATAGGCCTTCAAGCACGGTGATCTCCAGACTTCATTCACACTCACTTTATGTCCGTGATCATGCTGGATTTGTTTGTTGTTCTACGACAGGCGATTGATTTTGTTACTTCATTTCCCTCGTTGCCTCAGTCTTCAAGCGCATTCTCATATCCTGGTTTCATCTTCGTTTGTTGCGGTCATATTAGGTACTCATGATGCATTCGTTGTTCAAATTTCAACTGTCCATTTTGGTTTTCATTCATATTCTGGAATTTGTTTTCTCTTCGTTCAGTCTGTTGTAGACAACTTGGTAAATCTCTGTGCATTCTATGCATACATGCGCTTGTGTACGCGAAATTACACGAAGGCCAAATGCTAAGTTCATATGCACTTGTGTATGATGAATTAGGCTAAATCGTTTATCTTGCGTCTGTATTGCGGCGGTCACTGACTGATCCGTTTGTGGATACACTGCTTTTGATAGAAAAATACCCATAGTGGCACTATTGCACGTTTCCGCTGTTGATGTACCATGGTGTTTTATGAGCTTATATGCATGGAATTCGGCCAGAGATAGCGATCAAATGATGGTGACGTCGGCTTTACTTGCGAGCATCCACATACTAGTAGTCGTACTCTATGTATACGGTTTAGATTTCCGTTTCTGTACTAATGTTTATTAAAGTTTGCTGTTAAGCCGGAAAAATGTATGCGGTGACGGTCAAGTGGATTAAGCGACGGTTATCAAAAGGTCGGAGCTTCGAATCTCAGATCCGCTGATCGCTTTGGTGGTAGACCGCAACTCGCTGTCGCCCGGCTCGTTACCACACCTGATTTATTGAGACTTTATGTGGTTCTTCAAGTTTTAGGATCACGGTTGCCGGTTTCTTTCTTCCCTCAGCGGTTATGTGACATGTCTTTCTCAATTCACTCATACCCCTAACATGTTATGGCAGAGAATGATATGACTTTCAGTTAATCAGGATTTGCGAAATCATATTAGTACTTCGAACACATACTCTCTTTCAATAAATCAATCGGGCGCTCGAAGTAGTTTCAAGGGTGAGCTCTGAAAACGTTTACGTCATTTGTTTTCCCCTGCGTGGCCTCAATGCGTCTGGTCCATGAGAGTGCCTTCTATACGGTCACTTGAGTTGTTTTGTGGTCGAGTGAGGTCTAAATTTAATTGTTTAATTCCAGGAAACTAATCTAATCTCAATTGCAGATAACTGCGAAGCGGACAGTTGTGGATGATTTATTGAACTCAGTTATCACCAACTCATCGATGGGCTGCCAGTCAGGTTTAGTGGATTGCAGAAATTTATTTCTACTGTCATTAAGTTAACCATTTCGTAAGTATTGCTTATCTGTTCTGAATGGTATAATGTTAATAACAAAATGTTGTTGGTAGATGTAATTGGCCAACGTTTTCATTGCCGTGGTTAGTCTTTCTCAAGGCAAGTTTTGCAATCATCGCTTATTTTTTTGCCAACTTATTTATCATGCAGAGGCAATGTTCAGCTCGTCAGTGTAAAAGAAAAGCTGGTAGTTAGGCTACACATGACAATTAAAGGAACTATAGAAGGTGGCTAATGGCAAGACAATTCTTTAAGAAGCAGTTATAAATATTGCGTAGATTTTGAGCGAACCTCAGTATTAGTCTCTCGGGACAAAGACGAGATCTTATATCGAACAAATCTGGCGACGTTTCATAAATCGACGATGTTCAGTAGATCAATTTTAGAAAAAAACAAATTCAGTCGCATAGTGCTACCGGGTAGGCTGAACAAAGATCGTCAGTCACAAGTCACAAATGATACGTTAACATAGGGCAGCGCTAGCAGTAGGGATATCAGTGGTTTAAGTTTCTAGCTAACTTGAAAAGGGAAAATACTCATCAAAGGATCTAGATAAGTATGCGAAGTTGTCCACTGGTTAGATGTCAGCGCTTACAGGCAGGCAATTGACAAACAGGGGGATTTCAGTTATGCGGAAGAACGAAATCGGTTCAAAGTGGAGAGGGAATGATTGAAGCCGTGTGCTTGTTTCAATTTTCAAAAGACTGGTCATTTACACCATAAAATTGCTGTGTAGATGTTTCGATCTTGCTGAGATCCACTTCTAAAGCAAATCTACCCCTCCCCAACGCGGATGCCAAACCAAGATGAACACCACAACTAGCAGAATGCCTTGACCGGTTTTAAAATATTTGTTAATCTTTCACGGTACGTGGTACGGGGTCCGCCATTGTTACCGAAGTCCATCGCTAGGGGAACTGTCTGCGACTGTGCAAAACCAATTACGGATGAGTGCTTACCACTCCACACATAAACCGCACATTGTTAGTTCGATTTTCTCTATCAAAACCGACTTGGTCTGGCTGAAGCGCATTTGCCGTGAGGATCGACCTGTTGTGCCTAAAGCACCTTACGGAAGTGGAAAAAAATGGTAGCCTACTGTGTTTGACGCAATGCAGAGTTACGACGGCCGCTTGGATCAAAATGTTTGACAGGCAATGGGGTGAGTAAACATTGAGTATGTGAAGCTGGATGAACCGCCTGCGAAAGTTCGCAATTGGCTAAGACTACCAGATGGCAAATGATCACGGACAATCTAGCTAATGGTAAACCTAGGAAGCGATATCACAGGACATTTGTTTGATACTTCGATTTTAAACGGTTTGGTTAAGCTGAATGTTTGGGACATGAGAGTAAACTCTAAAAGTCACAGCACAAATGGAGAAAGGTGATGAGCAGATGGGCTTTGGACACCAGAATCCATTGATTAAGGAGCACAAGCAGAAAACTAAGCAATGCCTGAATTCCCGCTTTGCCATTATTTGACTTTTGCTTCAGATATCAACTGTTTGGTCATCCTATTTCCTACCATACATTTGATCCTTGGCAAACGACATGATAAACACCCTGCTAGTTGGAATGTTGTCGTTGCGCAATTGAGGAACTACGGGTTTTCTGTCCGGCTGCTGTACAATGAAATATACGTATGAGGCCACAAGCATCTGCTTTCGAAGAGAGTGCAGATTCGTCTTACTTAATAAAGCTGCTCAATGATAGTTTTAGGTATCAGAAGGTCCTTTGCACTACACAAATATCCTGAAGTTCTCTGCGAAGACGAACATCTTTTGAAGTCGGTACATCCAAACGGCACACGGCATTTCGATTGGACTAAATGACTGATAATCTATGGGTGGGCACATAGCATACATTTCGAGCCAATTGCACTCGTTGTCAAAGTTGTGCGATGTTGCCAGTCCCATTGCATTTGTACAGGCGATGAGAAAGCGCATCACACCTTCGTGCTAGGAAAGCCCGTTGGATCGTCAGCATGACTCGTCGAGCGGCAGACACGCTAGGGAGGTCGTCGGGTTTGATTTTAGGCCCCACCTTGCTCACATGGTTCATTTAAGGCGGAACAGGTTGATTCGAATATCAATTGCTCTTCATTCGGCCCAAATCGATTGAAAAAAACATCGACTTGTTAGCGGCTCATTTTTTATACGTTGATATTGATTACACTGTATGGGGTATCGACTAAAAAGTGTTAACCGGTTCAGGTATCCTAGCGGCTATGTGGTTTGTCTAAAAATCACTCGTCTCACTTCGGGGTCCCCATTGGGTGCCGTGGGTGGCGTGGTTAGTGATTCTTATGATTTATGAGACACTCGTGTACTTCTCTCGCATTTTTCACCGCTGCTTATTTCGTAATCGAATTCCTTAAAAAAATTCAACAATCTATCTTTCGCCAGTCCTCACTCAAAGTATTATAGTTAGGCCAACACTGGTCTTACGATTTTGTCGCTATTTTAGTCAGAATGGCTGTGAAAATGGCTTTGTCTTCGTTTGAATATAACTGAACTGATAGTCTCTCAGATGTGAAACCATCTGATTATGCTATGAGAACGATCTTGTACTCCTGACTTCAAACTCGAATAAGTTGGATTATGTCACGGCAACTTTCTGTATTTGACCACCGATATCCTCGAAGTATTGCTCAACTCCGGTGCTAACATTGTATAAGCAATGGAGAGGTGCGTGGTCGTGTGTTGGGTGCAGATACTCGCTCTCTGACTGAGGTAATCGCTCTACCTACTGCGTATGCCGGTCCATCGTCTACCTTTTCGTGCTCCTTTTGCACGTGATGGGCAAATTTAGAAGAAACGACGCAGCAGTTGGGCTACGACTTGGTGTAGAGGTATAAATAGGCTAGCTTCGCTTTTGGTCTCGACTGGTGCTTCCTGCCTTCGTGGTTGGGGCCCAATAGATGAGAATCGCTGTTGGTTAGAGACACTGAGGGATATGGCTTAACCGAAATCAGCGACGTGAAGGCCCCATATTCAGTCTGCGGAACCCGTGCTCTTGAAAACCACCAAAACAATCGAAAAATTCAAAATATGTATACGGTGAAAACAAAAGGAGAACAATTTGCTTTCTCGCTGTTTGTTATTTTTCCTCTCCATAAAGTTCTATTTTCATTTTGGTGCTTCGGAACCGTGCTTGCTTTCAAGCATATATATATGGATAATCTCAATGACATTGAGACTTCGTGGGACAAGCTTTACAACTTCAAACCTTAAGATGGAGCTGAAAATTTAGATTGGATTTTGTTCTTGTTGAAAAAAAATGTTGAGCGGATTTAATAAGTTTAGATGCTTTGCTGTTTGGGGAACTTTAAGTGCATACACAGGAAGTCCGACTAGTCTTTGTTTCTGAAGCGTCTGTGACGTCGACACGATACATTTCTAGTTTATTGTGATGCTGCTTTCAGACTGGACCATTGGGGCTCAGAAATGCAGCCGTTGGAAACGGAGTACTTAAAAAGGCTTACGGTGACCGGACATCGGAATTTAGAATTCGGTAGGGCATTGTTGTCAGCGTCCTTGGAGGGTACGATTCAGAGCAAAAAAAAAATAAAATGTAAGATAGGCTGACAGATCAGCCCCACGGCCTTTGAACCTTCTTAGATAGGCTCTGCTAGTGTACATTTTTCTGCTAGGCAGGTACTACTTGGAAAATCGGTTGACACAGCCACTTACTGGCATGAGAAAATGGGCCAAAAACTTCACCCAATAAACGGGCTCCAGTAGACTTAGTTTTAATGTCCGGTTTGATTCGTTGAGATCCGTTTACGAGACGGTCAGAAATAGCAGCCAATGTGAATTTGAGCGGCAGTAAGCGATGCAACTGCATTCCGTCAAACATTATTTGCTGTCACACCCAGACTGAGCGTTTGTGAATGACATTATATATATCTTGACCTAAAACAAATAGTGTTAGAGAATTCTCCGAGCAGAAATGAGGCAATGTCTAACTAACCATAAGCAAGGGAACGGTCAATGGTCCACCTGTTACCGCTGGCATTTGTTACGAAAAACGATTTGTTATTGAATTAGGCACGTTGATTGATTTTCAGTTTGTTATGGGTTGAAAACCATAAAATTTCACCTGGCGGACCGTTCATTTAACACATTGAGAATCGATATTGATGTACTAGGTCTACGGTATCATTCATCGATTTTCGGGGGATGACAAGTATGGCTCATTTGTAGAATCATTAAGCTTTCTAACACCTGAATAAGTTGCGTGATTTATTAGACAGGAAGGGACGTTTAATGTCATTCTTTGTTCAAGCCCGCTGATGATTCCTCACCACTGTAGTTGTTTTACCCCAGATAGATCACTTAAAGTCACTCAGATAGACGGCGTCGGTCTCAGTTTGTAAGGTTGATTATAAACCCATTTTGAGTCCTGCTGAATTTAAGTCACTCAATTTTTTAGGTCATACCAGACAATGCTGTGGCGAAATTAGTCCTCCGTGGTTTAGAAATGCACTACCCTTTCACTCAACGATCACAATATCCACGTGGTGCACTCGCCGTTACGCGATGGAGTCGTGATCAGCATCCGCGCCAGACGTTCACTGGTTTCGTGTTAGCCCGAGCTGTTACGATTCACTTATACCACAGGGTGTTGCGGCTGCATCGAAGACTGGTAAGTCTTGTTTTTATGTAGGAACGAATAATTTGCTAAAAGGATGCTTCATATCAGTAGTAATGCTAGAGCTGGTTATTTTTGAGGTACTCGTGAACCAAATTATTTAGGTTACGGTTAAACCTTTAGATCTTCTGGCTAGACGTTTCTTAATGAAACGAAAAACGGGAATCTAGATTGATCGTGTATTATGGCTACTAGGAATCCTAGGTTATAATAAGTGAGTTATTGAACTATTGTTGAATGCAACCTAATGTGCAGATGCGTTACCATGGGAACCGTGGAAACGGAAACCGTTTTTGAGGAAATCAGACAAAAGTCGGAAATAATACTTGCTCTGATTTCATTCCTTGAAAGTGCTTTTGTTTTATCCCACGCTCTTCCTTCTGCATATCATCCGTTTTTTGTCGTAAGTCACCGTTCATCATCTCATATGAAAGTGCATCGTTTTGTCAGTTAGCACAGTTGGTAAAATAAGCGAGTGGTAGGGAGTTTTGCTATCCATCCATTCCCCACCTCCAAACCTATTGAGACTATTCTTCTCCACTGCAAGTCCCACGGTTGCCAGTAGTCTCACAACAAGCATGAGTTTCACAAATCAAATGAGTAAACGTGCTCCATTACCCGCGCACACTTACCTCCAGAATACACACCAAACTCTATCTGCTCTCGCTAATATTTGGGGTTTGAATCGAAATGTTGACTCTGCACACCACTTCCTCCATTCTTCATCTCCGTTGCCTCATATTGGACGGCGACACTAACTCCCCCCTCGGAAGACACAAGCCACCATCAATTTCCTAACTACTTACTTTATTCTTGCCTCTTTTCGAAGACTGGTGTCTTTG
The DNA here is from genome assembly GCA_008360955.1 of Fasciolopsis buskii. Taxonomy (NCBI): domain Eukaryota; kingdom Metazoa; phylum Platyhelminthes; class Trematoda; order Plagiorchiida; family Fasciolidae; genus Fasciolopsis; species Fasciolopsis buskii. Next base: position 18,329 of record LUCM01009945.1, read on the forward strand.
ACTATATACCTGGATCTGCCGCCTCCTCCCGATTTCCCTTTGTTGACTTCTTCAAAAGAGGCTTCTGATTCATGTGATTGGAAATTCGGTTCCTATATTTTCATCGCTATTTGTGTACCATTTATCTCTCTCCTAGTGACAACGACTCTCTGATTTTTGCTATTAATCTCCAAACATAGAAATACCGACTTCAACAGACTCCAGTTGCTAACTTACCGTTCTTGGGAGTTTCGACGTCCACAATAAAGATAGACTATTGCCCTTGTCGGGCACGTCGACCACGGAAAATGAAGCTAAGGCCGTCGTCATAGTCAACAACCTTCGCCAACCAGTTGACCTTCATACACAAATCCCCGATCACCTTGGCGACCACACATACATTTGTTGACTTTAGTCATACATAAATTGTCTTATCATTCTCTAATATCACTTCCATTCTTATTTGGACTCTTCGGACCATTATCCTATTTTTTTTCTTGCCTAGTACCCAAATTTGCATTTACCATTTGGCTCCACGACTCTGCCGAACTGCATGGTTTTTGTGACTTCCTGGCTTGTTGCCCCTGGAGTGTCTGCAGCTTTGTAGCTGACGCTTCGTTGTCTTTTTCTGCGTCACTGTGACTGTTCTTCAAAGCAAGTATCCTCACATACCACGTTACTGAAAGTCCGGGAAACCACGATCCTCTGAGTAGTTTGAACACAAATGCAACAGTTTTTTTTTGAAAAACTGTATACTGTCGTTCATGCCGCTCATCCGAAATCGTTTTGTACAGGGAAGGATGAAGAGCTGACTCATCACACGAAGAGTTAAGGATTGCTTTGCACTTCACAAAGCTGAACGAAAATTGTAATCTGTCAGAGGTATCTCATACTTCTTGTTCCTCACAAAGGCGATGTCCCGTAATACTGCCCTTTCGACTTTCCTTCTATTCCTAATTCCTCCGGCCATCTGGTTTGTGACCTGTTTAATAAGGCCGAAGATTTTGCCTCCCAGGTTGCCCTAGATTTCAATGTATTTGTCACTTGTACTTCTTTGTCCTCTGCGCATGGCCCCCATTGTGTTTTTCTTCCTATTATAACTGGCAGCAAGATTCGCCAAGGTTCTTACCGGCCTGCATGTTTCCAAACCTTTCATTGCGGACATTATTCCACCTGTCGTCCTAAAAATGTATGCTCCGGGGTTAGTCCTATGCTACGCCTTTTCTTCTATTCCGTATGCCAAACTACTTCCCTCCTTCAAAGAAGAACGGGATTATTTCTCCTATCTCAAAACATAGAGACTTTTCTGACCCCAAAAACCATCGTCCCATCACCCAAACATTCGCACTTTTAAACCATTATCTATTAGTTATGTCCCTTCCTGGGACGTAAAGGTTTCTTGATTGGCCGAAAATAAGGATTCCGCTCAAGCAGCTTCCACGGACGATCTACCAACTGTCTTCTCACATACATGGTGGACTGCACTCAATGACCAAAGAGAAACTCATTCGGTTTCCCTGGACATTTTTAAAACCTTCAACTGAGTTTGTCACAAAGGTCCGCTGTCGAAGTTGTTTTCAGATTCCACCACTCTTTCTTATCATGGATGCCATTTTCGAGCAGAATTGGATTATTTCCTTCTCAGTCGATGGGGTTCTGCCCAATCTGTTCTCTGTGAATGTTAGCGTTCTATACTTGTGCCCACCTCCTTTCATCGATTTACCAATGGATTTCTTACACCAACCTCCAACCCTCACCTCTGTTTTGCCGATGACACCACTTTCTAGTGCTCCATTTCCAACCCTACTTCTGGCCCAGTCACTGCGAACACCAGTCGAGATCGTACTATTCTTAATGCATCACTTGTTTCCGTTCTGGCTCGAATCTCTGGCTGAGGCTATGCCAACCATATGTTCAATATTTCCAAGATTCCTTTATTTCGTGTTTCACTCCCTGGCACTACCCGGTTGATTTCTAACGGCACTTCTCAGCATTCCAGAGAATCAATTTCATTACTGGGCTTGTCCATGGATTCTTCTGCGTGTTGATCTTCCTTTGTGACAACATTTTCCTCCCGAGCAGAGCGCAAAGTTCATTTTCTTTTACGTACCAGATGCCTTTCTACACCCGCTCACTTGTTTTTATACAAGGCTGAAATCCGTGTGGCGCTCGAATACTGCGGTAAGGTATGGGTGGGGCTTCGTCCTCTGCTTTTTTTTTATTGATCGGATTCAACTAAAAACCATTCAGTTGGTCGTTTACCCCTCTTTGAACTCATATTTTCGGTCACTTGCTTGTAGCCGAGCCTTTGTTTCAATAACTTTTTTCTATCGCTATTACTTTGCTTTCTGTTCTTCAGAATTCCCATTACTTTCTCGTTCTTGTGTTCGGGCTGCTAGTTATCCCTTTCAAGTCTTCATTCCTCCACTCTGAGTCATCTGTTTCAATATTTTGTTTTATTCCCCGAACCGGAAAACTGTGGTATATTGCTCCTGTTTCTGTTTTTCAAAAACCTGCCATGCTTCTGTTTTTAAAAGCACAGTTAACAAGCGTAATCTTACGTAAAATTTCCCTATACGCATCCCATTTTACAGTATGTCTTTTGATTATGTGGTTTAGTCCTTCTATTGTGCATCACTTTGTGTACTAAAAATGCACTTGCGACAGGTTTGGGGACATTTATTGTTCTAGTTCATACAGTGATTGGTCAATTAAGATTACAGCTGAACAGTATCTTTGCTGGAGACAGAGCCGCTTACGCGTGTGTTTTTGGTTCTTGAGCTCCTTCTAGGGTATGATGCTTGACAAAAAAATGCGAGGCTAATATGATTCACAGCCCCCCGGATCCATGTATTAGCATGACACTCCTGACCTTATAGACAGAACAGATAAACCATATCTTTTGGCGCTGCCGTTGCTCTCCTCCACCCAAATCATCATCTGATGGTGCACTAGGAAGTTGTGCCCAAAAGATGTGCTGGTAATGGAGAATAGTCGCAAACCGAAATCGCGTTATTCCATCGTTCATTTACTGCTATCCGAAAAATGCAACAGGGAGGACAATGGATTCGTAAAGTGCAGCTTAGTGCTGCACACCTTGATAAACAGAGCGTTTTGCCAGTCACTGAAGAATGGGTGCTAAGAAATGTCATTAGTGTGGGCGAAAAAATGCATCTGATCACATCCATGCCAAAAGACGGATTAATCAGTCGCAAAGAGAACCATAAAGGTAGGCGGAACACCTGGAGGCCATGCAAACATGTGGCAAGATGAGTGTGGATTGGAAAATATGAAGGATACCTCGAAGTCGCGTGTTTAGATTCAGCTGGGAGCACCTACATTTGATTACGTCACAGTATCCTCATTGTCTCTTGGTCCTTGTTCTCAACCGTGAGTGCTGTCGTGTTATTTTCGTTTTCCCCTGACAGTCCATCTTCGTAGAGAAATCTTACAAGTTGTTGTTTTGTTTTCTCCAGATATTTCCGAACCACTCGAAAAGGTAGTCTCTCTTGGGAAACAAGCCCTAACTGTGGTGTATCCAGGGTGCTCCCTGCAGGAGTCTTGTTCGTTTTATTCGGATCCCTAGTTGAATTCCCTCCCAACATTTGACCTGGTACTTTTTAATAACACGGAAAATAAACATAGATTTATTTGCACACCGATAAGGACTTGCCTATGTGCACATGTAAATACACAAAAATGTACTTACGCAAACATACATCGACACTGACACATACTTACATATAAGAATGACGGGTTTCTGATAGATATATCGTAACGGAAAAATTATATGTTTCTGCATCTTCCCCTCTACCCCTAAGATTGCAAGCATTAATGGTGCAGAATCCCAAGTACCCATGCTGCTAGGTCCGTAATCATTGGGATATTTTGCTACATGTTACTGATTATGCTGCTTCCACCAAGAGATTAGAAGTAGTGTGCAGTAAAAGTCCCAAAGGAATGTATGTTTTTGCGTCGAACAACCATCGGACTAGAAATAACACTACAAATGACTGACGATCGATGATTAGCACCTATTTGAGGTCATGGAGGAAACCATGAACGCGTAACGCCGATCGGTCCAAATAAATCTCCTCGGGCTGAATTGTGCACGATTGAGTATGCGAAAGCAGTCACAATAGATCAAGAAAAAACGAAGTACTGGAAGATCATATTTCTTAATCACTCTAAGAGAGCAAAATTCACCATCTGTAATCCAAGTGACCAGCGTCTATTAAGTCTTTTCAAGCGACTTCATGGGATACTGATAACTCAGCTTCGCGTTTACATAACAAACGTTCCATCAACGGTAGAAATGACATCGTCAGTGCAAGCGCGAAGTTGTTGGGATTCTTCCCTATTTATAGGTTTCCATTGTCTTTGACGTTGAACTTCCTCGATGACCTTGACCTGGAACCTTTGTCGGTTTTCCACCTGATCTCCGTTTGTTTGACATTGACATTCGGTCTGAGAAATTTGGTGTGTTTAGTTGTGTGTCATTGTGAATAGTGTGTCATTCAGTTCCGTAGACATATCCGTATAAATTACTCAGATTTTCGACTATGGATCTGTATGATTTGAACTCCGGTTCTCTCAATTAGCCGAGTTATCTGCCTCCCAGCCGAGTGTACACGTGATCCAGTTCGATGTGTGCACTGACTGAAGTATTCGAAGAACACCAGGTTCCTAAAAATTCTCTCGCATGCCTCATAGTTGCATGATTCAGGATATCAACGTTATCCAGATAAAATTTCTGTCCTTAGTTCCCGCGGCCGGATATAAGAAATGGTGGGTTGTTTTCCTGTAGCTAGTTTGTGCTCGGCTTGACCGACAGGGCACTTCCATTTGACATTGAGACAGCAAAAGAACCACTAGACGACACAGCCACTTATGGTCAACTGGACATTGACCAAACCAGAAAAGTAAAAAAAGGAGATCAACAAGACCCTAATAAACTTACAACACACCAAAGAGGAATGCTGAAAAGTGAGGGCTGCGGCCACAAACGCTGCATAATTCTACAAATTACCAAAGGTCCAAAAAAAAAAGTTATTCCACTCAGACCCATTGTCTTCGTTCCTAGAACTCGAGCAAACAAATTAGCTAAGGAACTGTGGAGAAATCTGAAACCACTGATAAGTGGGTCAAACCATTCCGTGACCAACGCTAATCAGTTCTTGGAATTGCTAAACGGGGCTACCCTGGAAGAAGATGAAGCTGTTGTCTCATTCGTTCTCACCGCAATGCTTGCTTCAACTGACCTGGATCTAACAAAGAAAATAACCAACGAAATCTTGCGAGAACAGTACCCGGAAAAATTACTGGAAACAAACAATTGATGGATTACTTGAAATGTGCCCATACACGTGCTTCCAATTTAACTGTGAAGTTTATGAACAAATTGAAGGAACGCCGATAGGCTTACCCATGTCGGAATTTCTGGCTGAAGATGGAGAGCTGGCATTTCTAGACGTGTTGGTCAAAAGAACGCCAACTGCACACTGGAAACAACAGAGTGTCGCAAACAAACTCATACGGATCAAATATTAAACCAAACAATCACAAACTTCCATGCATCCGAACCCTATTCAAGAGAGTCGAAACTCACTGCAGCACAGAAGCAATAAGAAGGCGTGAGGAGACCTATCTCTTCAAGATGTACCAAGGTCAATGACAAAGTCAGTGACAAGCCATAATCCAAGCTAGGTCTCCCTAAGTGCAGTGGTGTACCGTGTGACCTTAACCACCGTAATTCACTTATTACACAATCTCATCAATAACTTTATGGTTTTACCTGTTCGAAGTGTCAGTGAAGTACACGGGACTAATGAGCAAATGATTCGGTGGTTTGGCATGAGGCCAAACCCAAAAGGGACTTTGGTGATTTTTTGTGGCCATAGCTTTTATCTTGAGAAGAATAGAGAATGGGTGGGTGAGAGGAACACCATGAATGCACACGGAAGCACAGAGCCATACGTTTTCCACACAGGCTACTGCATGCTCCTCATAGGTTTCTCGGTCAGATTTTGTAGTAGATTATTTGGGGGGATGCAGATTGAATCATGAGTTAGTTAAAAACCTGAAATTCATCTTTTCCGTCGGTAGCAGATCTATCTGAAAAGAAGGAGATATTAGTCCAATAAACGTAGTTCAGCCAAATTGGCAGCGGCTTAGTGCAACAATAGACAGCGTTTGTTCATTCGTTTCACACAGTTTTGAGTGCTAACCATTCGCTGAAAACCTGGTATTTTTTGAAATTCCAAAATTTATGGAACATTTCTTAAGTGAGTTAATTTAATTAGAAATTGGTCCTATTTCCTCAACGCCTGATAGAAACTTAGACGGTGGGCCACATTTGCTGTCCCACTTTCTTGATTCCATCAACCGGGCAACGCAGCGAGGCGCAAATTGCCTAAAAGAAAAATATTTCATCAAACGGTTCACTTTCCCCTTCATTCGTTCCCATCATTCCAAGAATATTACTGTTTTTTCGAAACTGAGAACAGCGCTTCGTGTGCCCCTAAATAGAATTTGCCTGAAATTCGATCACAACGACGGTAGTGTATGCAAACAATGATTTCTCCATTTTCAGCTAGCCGCTTCATACATGCCTCGGATGTAAAAGTGAGATAATTCGGTCACTGAATTATACATTGCATAATTGTTGATAGCCTTGTGTCATTCACCTTGTGCCTGAAGGCTTTTGTAATGTGTATCTACGAGGAATCCCAGTGAGCAGTTCAGAAAAAAAACGATTTCGTGTTTTACGCACACACACACAGCACGATGGACATTTTTTTGCTAGTTGAACTGTAATCTATCACCCGTCTCATTTGTAGTAAATCATATTTAATTTTCTGTACTGGTATGATTACCAATAACGGAAAACGAGCCTGTTCATTACACTGTGTTGTTTCGTAATGCACATTCGGTACTACATAATCACACGATTTTGAAGCAACCGGAGTATCGCGTTTTCAGCACTATATATATATATATCAGCACGTGTACTTGCGTTTGTAAACATGTACTCCCGGGTGTATAGATGGATAGAGTAATGTAGGCATCCATGTCGATATGTTGAATTGATGCTGTTAGAAGCGGAGACCGCATGGATTGCCTAGATCGATTTTAACATCTGCACAACCTGTTCATCCCGAAACTGCAGAAATGAAGATTTTAGTTCGTTCGATTTTTCAGGTATACATCGATGAAAGGATCGCAAAAAAATACTACATAATTTGCAACGCATATAACGGTTCTTTTTCTTTCTGTGGGTTTCTTTCGAACGGCGACATGCGGATACCTGGAGAAATCACATCGATTTATTTTGGAACTTGCAAGCGAAGATTCATACAGAGTAAATAAAGGTCACTTTGATAGACACAACTTGTTTGTCGTCTCAGCGCATTCGCCAGCAGATTGCAGCCTAGATCCAATCAAGGGCAATTTATATCGAGAGCCCCAGCACCTGTTACGCACAACAAAGTAGGATGATATCGTGATTTTGGCAGGGAACATGAATGCTAAACTAGGTCAGCCGTCTTTGATTGAGGCGCTTCTAGGAGGTCCCTTTGTTCTCTATTCCTGTCTTTCTAAAAAGAGGGAACGGTTGTTGAATTTGTGATCAGACCACCAATTATTTCTCGTTCCAATCGCCGGTACGCCAATGGGCGTCCGCCCTCTTCGGGTCAGCGTTGGATCCAAATCAATCACATGGCCACTGGCTGCAGTTGGCGGGGCTGACAACAAGACTACCGGTCATACTGCAGCATTCCCCTTTACTCTGACCATGTGCCAGTGTGCACTAAGTTGTCTAAGTGCTTTGTTGGGCGCTCAAAATGCACGACACATGGTCAGTTAGATTGCTATAACCTATCTGGTCTGACTCTGCTAACAATTTTTCGAAGTACGCTGGCTGAAAAGCTAGTATTGCCCCTACCAAAAAGAAGTCAGTGAGCACTGTTCGTTCATCAAGAATTCCTTGCATTCGGTTGGCTTGGTGTGTTGTGGTCTGATCCGTTGCTTTGTGAAACCTTGGATTTTGCTGAATCTCTGCGCCTCATTGAAGTGCGCCAGTCTATCGAGGCTGATGGCCAGTCTACTGAAGCATGGCTCGTAACGAGACGTGAACTCAGCAGAAGCTTGCGTTGGGATCGCGAGATCTAGTGATCTCAACGAGCTTCGGAGATAGAAAATGCTGGCACCATGGGAAATTCCCGCAAGCTGTTTCACCCCATCCAGGCTACCGGTAAGAAGGCATTGGATGTGAGCGAAACAATCTGTGAATATGACGGCTTGCCTATTCATTGCCAGCAACAACGTCTTGCACGCTAGGCGGGACAATTCAAAGACAACATAACTGGTCTTCAGCATCGGCGTCTCCCGCAGCTACTCTGGCGAGCATTCGGCGGCCTGATACAACAGATCCACAGGCGGAGTGAGAAATGTTCAGGGAAATCCGCTCCTTAGGACGTCATAAAGGGCTACGGTAACCTTTTTCTAGTTCTATTTAAAGATGGACGAGTGAAACTGCTCGGAGAACTTCAAGTTATGTTCTGAAAGATCTGTTTTACAGAGAAAGTATTCCGTTGCCTACACTCGTGAATGGTCTGACGCACAATGAATATCTGTCAGGTTGCCTTCAAAATGGACAATGGATATCGCCTGCACGAGCAGGCAAGTAGGTGCGTGACGAAACAGCTGCTGTTGTTTGTACAAGCAATAGGCCCAGTGGAAACAGTTCAGTTCTGGTGGAATTCGTGCGAACGAAAACGCTACCGTTCAGCTTCTAAATACTTATATTGCGCTTTAACGATCCCAGCTGTAAAGTTGGGTATAGATTAAATTGGCGAACTTTTGCGAATACTGTGACGGCCAACCTTTTGTTTGTGTGAAAGATAGGTGGTAATCGGTCGGGTGCACTGTAATGTGGGCAGGGACAACACCCCAGTTTTGCGTCACTGGGAACCACGTGACAGAAATATGATACTTTAAACAAACGTTCATAGCAATTTTTCTGACTGAGGATATATTCTTCCAAACAATTTATAATTCCGTGTGCGGTGCAGGGGAAACTCACTTGCCCTAAGTACTGTTATGAGGTTACTTCGCATAGAACAACCAAACGTGATAAGAAAAATTTTTAGGACATCTCCTTTGGTGAAAAAAGCCTAAACTAGAGGCTTATTTCGACGGATAAGCAATTGCGACTCAAAACAAATCGTAGGATAGACTTTTCATCAGTATCACATTCCAGTTTTTTATCGAACGGAGAAAGTTGAAGAAATTAAGAAGCGGTACACTCTATTCGTAACAAACCTAACAGGACTGGCTGTCTAATACCTTTCGGTTGTGGAAAATCATTTTGTGAATAAGTCCTTATGCGAATAACTGCATCGAATAGATTACTGGACAAACGCGCACATTATGGCTTCTGCTGATGTGACAAACCTAACATCAAAGAGCACAGCGTACACATTCGCCTAAGTTGAATAAAACCCTCTCCGTGAAATGAAAAATCATGCTTAACTATGGATAACAGTAATTAGTTTTGATCCGTTAGATCAGTTAGCTGTAAAATGTACCCGAAATAGAATTCAGTTAGAAGGCAATGAAAACATGTCACTATTTCAACGCTTACATGCGAAAGCGAGTGTTTTATAGCAGTGGTTGTGGTAATAGTTTGCTGCGTATCGATTGCGCAATTTTATGGATCTGCGAGCTCGACGATGTTTTATCTCACCCCAGGAATCGAAAAAATACGTTTTCTGTTATATAGAACAACGAGATGTTTATGCCATCAAAAACATTTCTGATAACTATTGAGCAAGATTCATCCAATACATCCTCCTCAAAGCTCAATACGACATCTGGTCACCTCCATCGAAAAAGGTCGTTTTACAATTGGTTCTCATAGGTTAAGTGAAAAACTCTCTAATGCCGGTCTTTCGAGGGGCTACCAGCCAGTTAAGAATAAAAATGACATAATAGCCTATTTCATTTGCATTTATAGCAAAATGAACTAGGGTCCTGTAACATGATGATTCATGTATTGCCGTAATACTTTCTTTGGGCGCCGCTGAGTCATCATATGGTTAGTTTACCATTGATGGGAGTTCGCTTGCTAAAATTAGGTAGGTAATTTCTTCCAACATTGACGTGATGAAGTGAAGCAAGTCCATAGAATAGACAATGATTCCTGGACTCGAAACAGCTTCAGTGCTTTTGGGATTTTCACTAATTCCGAGCTTCGTGAGCGCATTTTGTGAAGCGTACATGTTGATTCTTCAAAAAAAATGCGTTTTCAAAGCCAAGTAAATTAAAACTGCAGTGATGTTTAATTTAAACCCTATTTGATCATTGATGGGTCATTAATCGAAAACAAAGCAGCCCGTAGGTTGCAAAATGGAGTATAACAAAATTCGAAGTCAGAATACATGAATCTAGCACATCATTTCGTGATCAAACATGGGGATAGCCCAGAAATCTCACCTACTTTGACATCGCAGTTGGCCAGCCTTGTTCTGTTCACGTGATCCGGCAGGCTAATCACCATGTAGACCACAAATTAGCTCACAGAAAAGTTCATCATTGAAAACTTGTGATTCAGTCCAAAGAAACACGGTTGGGAAGCACAATGTTCTTTTCTCGTCTGGACTCGTTAATTTTCGGCGAAAGAATCGCGTCTGTAATTTGCGTAATAAGAGACTGAAAATATATCTGGGCGATATCTGCTGCAAATTAAATCCTCGAATAATCGTAAATAATTCTCCAGTAAGAGATTTACCGATTGGGGAATTGGTGCACACGTTCGTATTCAATCGGTGCTTACAATGAATCATTCACGAGCCTGTGTAACTCATGGAGATGAATAAATCGGGAAGCTTAGGCATATTATGACGAATGAGTCACTTCAAACATTAAGAAATCTTTCATGGAGAAAAATGCGCAAGCAGTGAAACAATGTTACGAATGAGCCAAGCAATTTGAACTCACTGTGGTTACTGAATACGCTGAGGTTTGATAGTGCGCACATTTTGGATCCCATTGACATCTGACTATACACAGGTGTAAAAATACTAACAGACAAATCTGAATATACTGTAATTATGGGTCACATAAACGTACTGGTGAGGTGAACAGTTCCCCTCGTTCATCACTTAAAAAGTAATGGGAGATGGATGAGTTGTACGAGCACTTCTTGGGTCCTATTTGTCACCTGGGATAACTGCAAGCTATCTTTCTACAAAAGATCTAATCATATCGCGCTTCAGGGAACTATCTCAGAGCATCGGGAAGCGATTTATGATTTTAATAAGCTTATCTGCCTAGAAAAGGAAAATTTATTTCTATTGGCAACCAGGATGTTCATTATGGTTTTTGGTCAGATTATCACACATTCGAGGGGCAGGAACCACTAAGCGGTTTACATGCAGTCATATTGCAGTGACCACGTAGACACGAGGAAAGTGACATAGAATGGATAAAGTCAGTAAATATAACCTTACCCGTAGGCATAAGAATGTTTGCCGAATTTCATCTATCCAACAAGATGATGAAGATAAAACGTACCTTTCAAAACATACAGTAACCTAGTTTGGAATGAGTGCTAGACGATGGAATTTTAAATCCAAGAACCAGAAACATTATCGAGCTCTGATACCAAATTTGGTCTTTTGCATCGCACGAATGAATTCGGGTTAGGTACTTGTTAATTATCCCAATGAAAAGAATGAGAATGACCGATCGAATATAATCAGCTTGTCGTTTCAGAGACAACAGCGTCTTAGGAATGCTGCAAAGTTAGTCAGACAGCAGACCTACCGACACATTTTATGATGACAGCATGAAACAATGTACAAAAACTAAAGGAACGAATACTGACTGACGGGAAGATGAAACAGAGCGGTTAGGTGGAGCAGAGATTGGGCTTATCTGAACTGAGTTGGGAAACGCAAAGTTGAATCGGTCGGACTGATGCATGCGAGAACGTGTGCGAATAGGATTCGATTTATGGACGTTAGCAGATTAAAGTTGCTGATCATTGCCATGAGAAATTGGATAGGAATTTTAAAAAAAGTGCAGCAGTCACGAGAAGTGACTAGGAAATTAACTTTTGGCTTGCCCATAAGCTGAATCGAACTAACTTCAAATATGTCGGAAGTTTTGTGCCAGGATAATTGCACGTAATATGCAGCGCAAAAGGGAATTTGTGCACATCAGCGCATAAAACAGAAACTCTTCTCATATTTGGCTGATACGGCTCCAGAATTACGTCGAACAAACGCATTATTCCTAGTTAGAAATCTGACAGAATTCTCCGAATGGGGACTGAATTCCAGGTAAACAGATGCGAGTCATACCATTAGTTCTGAACTCACTGATCTTAATACATTACCCTGAATCATTAGTTCTCTCCGACATAATTAGATTGTTGGTATTCAGAAGGCTTTGACCTCAGACGTCGGATCCATAGTCATTCAGTCCGAACCCAAATCTTATACGCACAATGAGCATTCTGCATCTTTCAGCTGTGCGTGGATCCCTCCATAGATTTTGAAGACGAAACCAAGTAGATATCTTTCGCTATTAGCATAATACATCAATTTAAATAAGCAAGAGATCAATCAAAACGGAGCAGGTTAAAAATTAAAAACCGCCCTTTTAAAGATAAACTAGGAAAGTAGAATAGGAACTGAATGAAATACTCTCGTTGTTTGTTCAGAGTGGTTTTTGTTATGCAGTAATTTGTCAACCGAAGCTTTGTAACTGACACTGATTTTAATGAAATATCAATGTCATTTCTATGACTGGCGTAAAATCATTTGAAAATTTCACTGAATTCGAATTTGCCCTTTTATTCACTCACGTTTTGGAAAGATCGTCCCTAGTACCTGTGGTTAGTTCCGTGCTGTTTCTAACTTTTTTTACCGCAGACAAAAGTACTATTAGCAAACGTGGATCCAAATTTCAGTTCTCGCTTTAGCTCTGATAGGTGTCAAACGCTAATTTCGACCATTTTAGACAGACAAATTACACCGGCTCAGAAATCGTCTTACAAATTCACCATTCCGCTTAAGCTGTTTCACTTAGTTAAAATAGTCACAACGCTTGATTAGTTATGCACCGTTGCCTACAAGACTCGCACATCAAGTCAGTTGATAGTTGGCTTATACAAAAGTAACTTTAGATTTGCATGGACCAAAAATATTCGTACTTAGACAAATACGTCATAGCATGCTACACAAATTTTGGATGCGACAAAAGTCTATGAACAATCCCAAACCGGATGAGCATAGTTTCCTTCAACTATCTTCCGGTGTAGTGTGTGCAGTGGAGAGGGGAAAGAACCAGAGGAGCTGTAGAGCAACGGACTCGAGCGGCACTTGGAGTTTCACCAAGGATAAGAGAAAAAGACGAAATGCACCAAATAAAGAAGCATCCGTCCAACAGGCCCAGAAGCTTAATACAAGATGTTGTGGACCCGGCCTGTTTGGGATAACTTGCCCAAAGTGAACCCTTATCCAGATAAGAAATGCAAAGGATAGGAGACCATTTGAGACATCGTTGACGTGTGTATTTTAACTAACCGTATATTAGCAAAATGACTGTCTGAGCTGTTGGAGCCAGCTGGACACGAAGTGTCTGGGTATAGTCCCAGAGATCTAATAGAATCTACTGACGGTGGAATTCACTATTATAATTCAGTTTAATATTCACTGGTGTTCTATTCCGACATTTGTCTACTTGCATGACCATACTGAGGGCAATTTGTTCAAGAGAAGATGGACTGGGACAATTGTCGTTTTTTTATAAGAAAAAATTTGAACACCAATTTCAGTGACTGAATATGCAAACCAGCCATACGGTCTTCGATTAATACACTATTGTCCGATGCTTTTATGATGCGGTCGTCAATCCAAGGCTTGCGATTATCCGAATTCTACGTGTATGTCATTTTGTATATAACCGATTCCCCGCACCGATTCGGTCAGTATCGGAACAGCTCGAATCAAGTCCATGAGAATAAAAAAATTTCACTGTACCATCGAGGTGACCCAGTCCGAATATCAGTATACAGAGAAGACAAGTGGGATGAACAATTCAGCAATTTCTGCAGCCTTGTGCCTCGTAACGTAAAATGGGACATAAGCGGACCTATTAAAATTAAAGGTAAGATAATATATGTCGAGGGCACAAGTGAAACACTACTCCTAAAGGTGTAGGAGGTCGTCGCTATTCTTTGTCTATTCATTCATTCAGACGCTCTCGTTGAATGGCGCATATCGGCCGCACGACCAGGTCCTTGTCCAAACGCATCCGTGAACACCACGGAGCATGAGTGAATATTGTTAGGAGTCGGTTACCCAACCGCGCTTTTGTTCACACCAACCACCGATTAATCCCACTGTGAAGGTGATCAGAATTATCCGTGCACTGTGTAGGGTCCAGAATCCAGCAGTTTAGATTGGCTGAACTTTGTATCTGGAGTGCGAAGGAAGTTGCCAAAACTAGCCCTCACAATATCCGCCTGCGAATTGCAGCTATCCCGGTCCACGTTTCATCCTAAAGCGGACAATAAGCTCACTGTTCGTTTTTTATTGATTCTAACAGGTAAACATTGTACACTATATTATGAAGAACAAGAATACCTGACTTGCTTTTGGCTTCTAACCAGCAGCAATACAAAAGTGATTGGTTAAACTTCGTCGATTTTACATAACTAATCTTCATTGTGTGGTCAATTCGCTGGGTGAATTGCGCATCATATTCTTCGTCGAGTCAAAATGTGGATGTTCTTGATCCCGGAATTAAATTCGCCTGGGGGCTCCACTAAGGTTTCGGGATGCTTTGACAAATTAGCTGCTGGTTCACGGCGTATTTTTCTTGGCTGTTTCAAATAAGAATCCCAAAATGTACCGGCTTAAGTTATGCAAAGATGCACTATTCGAAAATTTGGGCTTCTACATGGATCTTATCCTGTACAATTTGTGGGGCAGCAAACTGGCGTGCCTCATTTTGAATTCGAAAGCATGTCTGATTATCGATTTGATTTTGATACACCCTACAGAGTTCGGTGATCGCTGAGCTCGGCGACTAGGTGGCAAGCGTTAAATCGCCAGGCCAACTGACTTCATCGGCCCATAGTCCGTGACCTCGCCCATCACCTGCACTTAGACTACCTCGGCCCCAAGTTCGACCCCAACCTCAAGAATCAGCCAACTTTGAGGGATGTATCATGTGTTCTATATACCGTCATATTGGTTTGGTTGGATTATGCGTTTACTGAGCTCCGGCTCAAGCTGCTTTTTTGCTGTTACTTTACTTTTTCGGTCGGTCATTGAACTCCAGCAAAGACCGCGGACTCAGCATACTCTGCAAAAATGAGAACAGTTACGAATTTGAACTAGTTCTGTTACCGGTTTCAGCAACGCTGCTTATTTGAAATATCCTCGAGGGGAAATGCTATTCGAAGGGGTCCACATGCGACACAAACTGAAGCAGACAAGAAAGAACCAGACTTACATGAACCGAAACCCGGCATGGACAATAGCAAGCATTAAACTTGCGCAGCCAAATCCAATATGAAAGTTGGAAACCCACCCGTTACAAATTTTAGTAATGTATCTTTGACTATCAACTCTTGAGATGATCTTGAAATGGAGATGTCGCCAACTTCAATAAAATGTTCCTTGAAATTTCCTCCCTACATTTGATTTCAGAAGCTTGACACTGATCTTTCCGCCTACTTGTAACCTCACAAAATTCACCTTTGTAACCTCGCCTTTTTGTTGTGCTCATTAGCAAGCTGAAAGTTTTCAAACTGATTGAGCTTCTTCATTGGAAGCCTGTGATTTGAGTCTTTTGGACTTTCGTTCCCCATCAAGAATTATTTGATTATCATACGCTTTGGTGGATTATGTATTTGTTCCAGGTCAGTGTGCTAATTGGTGGAATTCGCTGGAGAGTGTCAAAAGTCTAGGATACATTACTAGAATTATTATTATTATTTATCGTTTTTGTGAAAGTTTTGCGAACGTTCCGACCGGTGAGAAATTTCGCCTGCTATCGTGCTTTGCAAAATAAATGCTAAAGTTGGTCAGCGTTCCAAAAATCCCACCTAAGACTAAGTTCATGTAATCTGATGGCAAAAAACGTATTTTATAATTGTGAATTTGTGTCCGTTAAAAATAACGACCACCAAGCCAATGCGTTTTTTGGTAAATGGAAATAAATGAGAAAAATGCATGCTTCGATTATTTTGCTGCGAAATCTTAGGTTTTCTATGCCGACGAAAATTTCCTCACATTAATTAGAAATCGACGAATTCATGTCGGTTAGGAACGTGACATGATTATGTGGGAATGGAATTAGGCTTTTTGACAGGAAGTTCGGACTTGGAACAAACAAACTAATCTCATCTGCGAAGTGTATGCAAAAGCGTTGGGCGGACTCGTAGAACATATGATCAAATCTGAAGTTAAAAGATCTAATCATATGTGTCTGAAAAATAGCCGATTTACTTGAACATACTGGATGTTTCTTCCAACACGTTTACCGACGAAAATGACTTTAGAAGGAATAAACAAGACAAGTGTCATGAAAAACAGAGGAGAATGAACTGTCATATAAACGGTTCTTTTCTAAATTATTTTTTCGCGATTTCTTCGAGAGAATCATGGAGATCATTGGTCAAATTGCTCTGGAAACTCAGATTTGGGCTATACTCAACGGAACTCGGGCAAACGGTCGATGAAAATATGGAAATGAACAAGCTAGTTTGACCAATCATTGAAATGAACACTGGAATGACTTTCGGAGTGAACAAAAAGCTAATCGCTCCAGTAAATTTGAAATATGATGAAGAACGCTACTTCTTTTTACCCCAACGGCCCCTTTTGTTCAAAATGACATCGTCAAAATCGGCCTGACTGCTCGGTTAGCCTCAATAGTTGTTGAGCAACCGCGGGTTAGTAATTCTCAATTATGATTTCTAACAAGAATAGGACAGACATGTAATGGCATCGCATCCATCATTGTTCATCTTGGCCTCCGTGGTGCATGATAAGTCACCTGAGAGCAGTCAATTCGCAATACAGATTCCGAAGTAATGCCACTTAGTTCTCTCCCTTGATGATTTCCCAAGTATTTCATCCTATTCATTTTTATGAATGCTGGACCAAATGGGTTTAGGATGCTACTTGTTAATTTATGGAGAAACATACGACCGTCTCAAAGGGTTTTACTCCTTCATTTTTATATAGCAATATATATACTTGGGTGAATGTAATTACATATCCTAGCAAAGCCCAAAATATCATTTGATCATAGAAACATGGCGCGCATCTTTTGATTGGCTGCTCTACACTTCTGTATCATTCTGTTTCTCTGTTTTGTTGTCGGATATTGGATCAATTATATTCTCCGTTCGACCCTACAATTGCCCGGAATTACTTTTGATCGAAAACTGCATCGTTTCTCAACCTGGACTGGGATCGCGCATTGCATTCACCTCAACATTCTTGTTATTCATCTAAAAGAGGCACCCATTCTGGCTGGCCGGCAGCTCTTAAATACACCCTTCCTCAGACAGAGTCATCACTAAACCCCCGATTTAATCCCGCTGAAACTGATTGCTCCAGTTTCAAGTAGCGATCATTGCCTATTGCTGTTAAGGCCCAAGATATACTCTAGGTCAGTCTTTGGTTTCTTCAGGTGAACAAATCAAATCCGAGTACGCCTCTGTAACTTTTCACACAACAACCCTCTTCTTTTTCTTCTTCTTCTTCTTCTTCTTCTTCTTCAGAAATCCCTTTCATTCGCATCTGCCTGTTTCTCTTTTGAACCCCTACTCAATGACAATGTCAACCTTTTCACAGAGACGCCAACACAATCTTTGATACCTGCTGTCCCTCAGAAACACTATTCGTCTCAAATTGCCGTATCTCCACCCAGAAACTGAAATTCCTGAGAACATTCAAGGAGCACTTCTACGAATCCCCTAATAACTCAAGTGTGCGGTATATTTCCAAACTAATAAAAGCATCGACAGTGGGAACAACAATCGATTCCTATGGCAAGGCATTCGACTGTTGTGTGGGGAGAAGAAGCATACGAAAACTTCTGCGGACGTTGACGGCATCAATCGTGCTTTCATCAATCCTTCCACTTATACCTCAGTCATATTTGGTCAGGGTGATGATGACAGTTACAAGTTTCTCCAGATAAGAGGTGCTCAACCTTCAGCACACCACTAAAATTACCACAGCGGTTGGTCCCGATAGTCTGTCTTCAACTCTTTTAAGGCATGGTGCTGCAGCGCTGACGGATGCGTTTACTTCTCTTATTTAGTCATCGTTAAACTCGTCTTCTATCCCTGACTGCAGAAGACACGTCACTATTATTCCCATCCCAAAATCCAGCACTTCTACTGCCTTGGCAACACGTTTTTGCCTCATCGCCTTAACATCTTCTGGTCTACAACTGACAGAGCGTGCTATACTTAAGCGCCTGAGTTTTCCTATGTATCATCCTGATGACTCTTTTCAGTTTGCCTATAAATCTAACAGGTCCACTTTGGACGCTGTCGCATCCTTTATCCACCACATTTGTAAGTCCTGAAACGCATCAATGAAATCTGTGTGTTGCGCGTTTCTAGACTATTCGTCGACATTTGATTCAGTCCCAAGTTCTCTTCTACTTCACAAACTGGAAAAATTTGGTTTTACCAGGCCTTTATTGGCATGGATATCTGATCATTTTACTAGCCGAACCCAGTGCACAAGAATGGACGGTAAAACTTCAAGACTGTTGATTAACAACTCAGGAGTGCCTAAGGGTGCTGTTATTTCACAGTTTCTCTTCTTTGCTTACATTAGCGAATTATCTACGAGCTAACCCTGCCATCTATTTAAGTATGCTGATGAAGTTGCCCTCTCTCAATCAAGCCGTTTCGAACAACGATGATTTCCAGAGTTTTTCCAACAACCTATCTCCTGTTTACGATTACTCTGCATGAGCTGATTCAAATCTCAACACATCTAAATGTTTCGAACGTCTGTTCTCTCTCCATCGGTCGGCCTACCAGTCCGATACGTCCTTCATCAACTCGAAACACTTACCAGGGTTGATTCTGTGAAATACCTAGGAGTTACTGTTGATGAAAATCTGAAGTGCACTACTCACATTTCTGCCTATGTAAAGAGTCTCCGATGGTTGTAATTTCTGATAAGGAAGCTTCGACACTGCAAGGTGAAACAAAGCACCATCTCCCGATTTGGACACCATTGTCTTTTTCAGTCCTTCTTTACTGTTCTCCAGTTATATTTCCAGATTTACTTATAAAAGACTTTAAAATTCTTCGTAGTGGTCTGTCATTTATTAGCCATGTGTCTTTCATACCACGAACTGATTTGTTCTCTAATCTAAGTGATCAACAATAATCAGCATGTGCTAAATTTGCTCACAAAATTCTTTCTGACCCCACGCATCTTCTGCACAACGATCTTTCAAAGTTCTGCCCTCATATTCCTACACGATCCGTTTTTCGTTCAGAGTCCATAGTCGTCCAGAGTCAATATCCCTAGGGACTCTACTGACTCATGTTTGGCACGAGTTTCGACAAACTGTGACCGGGTTTTAGCCGAATTCCTGAGCAACCTGTCATAATGCGCTATGATTATTCCTGGATGAGTTCTTTTATATTCTTTATGAGACGATGAATGTATTTGTTATTTTATTCATTTATTTATTTTTCCACGTATTTTACTTTTGATCTCACATTTTTTGACTGAAATGCGACATTATTGATTTTAAGCAAAATTCTATGCAATGCAACGCAATACAATCGATCGCTAACTGAATACTCGCTGCATCGGGTCTAAACAAGAGAGGTTAGTCCATACCCACAGGACTAATCTAAATTCCATAAAGCAGTGAAATAAAACTCCATAAGTCGTCGATGAAATTTAAGCAAAAACAAAATAACAATTATCTTAGTAAATCCTAGTTCGCTGTCAATGAGGAACTTAGCACGGGTAACCACAGAAATAGCTTCTACTCATACTTCACGCATGCTCATCTTGCACTGTCTGCAATTCTGGCCGGGAACGAATGCTTGTTGGCCGGACGTTTCACCCGATAGTCTGTGAATGGATGTTCAGAAAAGTAATTGTTCCAAATATTCATTGACGATAAGTCCAATGGAATTACAGTTTCAACAACAAATCAAGGCCAGTCATTGGGGATGGTGATAGAAAAACACCAGTTCTCAGGTTTGGTTTAAAACCCCTCTAGAAGTCCTTATTAATCAGAAAAGAATATAGAATAAACACGTAACCTGGACAATGCTGACTATTCCCATTCTTTATTGTCAGCCAATAGGGAGGATGAGTTTCTGCAATCCGCTGTAGCTCCTGCCTATTATTAAGTCTTTTCTGTTTTGATGCATTGTGAATACCAACGCCCATCGGACGTGTCAGTGTTCACTGACAATATAAAGCACTGTCACTAGTGGTCTGAAAATATTGTTCTTGTTGCCTCTAAAAGCAAATATGTCGACTGCTTTCGTTACCCGGTGGCCAGGACAGCCAAATTTTCACAAGATCATTTTGTCGTCAAACTTATGGTTACGTGATTTCAATGATACTATTTGGAACATGTTTCGTTTTCATCAAAAAAATTGTTCCCAACTGCATATCCTCTTTTGTATTGCATGTTTGTGAAGACGTATAACCTGATTTGACAGAATTTCTCATTTGTTCTTGAAAAAAACAAAAGTGAATATATCCAGACGACAGTTAATGGGATTAGAATTTTATCCCACGGACTTGGAGGAATATCACCGACGGTTACGTTTTCTATATCGCATAACTCATTCAGCAAAAAGCAAAACTCATTGCAAGATAATATTTTC
This sequence comes from Fasciolopsis buskii, assembly GCA_008360955.1. Classification (NCBI taxonomy): domain Eukaryota; kingdom Metazoa; phylum Platyhelminthes; class Trematoda; order Plagiorchiida; family Fasciolidae; genus Fasciolopsis; species Fasciolopsis buskii. Next base: position 39,225 of record LUCM01009945.1, read on the forward strand.
TCTTTCAATGTGGTTTGCATATTTGGCGTCCAATACTAATGACTACTGCACTTGAGTCAGACTACAAAGTTCGTACTGGCACATTTGATGCCTATACATTTATATATATATATATATATATATATATATATATATATATATATATGTATATATATATAATTACTCATCGTGCAGTACGAATATTCAACTTGTATTCGAAAATGACGAAATTTTTTTTGGAATAGTTAGCCAACAAATGCCGCCAAATCGCTGACCCTGTATTGTTTGCTTGAGTTCTGTGCACATTTCACTCTGCGGTCTGATGGCCTTCCATATTAATAGAAGCATGAACCATGCAGTTTGTTTAGAAGACAGTATAAGGTGAACAGATTACATGACATAATTCACACTTGAGATCTAAGCTATCATTAGATCTTTCAGATTTCCAACTGTAAACAGCATGGTGTTAATTGATTTCAGGCGGAATCTCATGTGATGATAAAAATACCAAAGCTTCTGCAGAAGTAAAAAAGCAACTCTTTGGAACCTCCACACGAAGTTAATTTCATCCATTTATTCACACAGAGTGGAACAATAAGCTACTGGTCTGGTGTTTTGGTAGATAACGGTAATTCTCTGAGGTTCAGTGAAATGGACCCAGTTCTGCGAAATGAATGTAATGCGATGCACAGAATTTTATATCCTCGTCAACTGACTACAGTTTAACGCTCTATAAGATTGACGAAACTGGTCTACTTGTGATCCGAGTTGAAATGGGACATAGGTTGCACGTGTTACCAGGTATACTTCCGGCATAATCCCTCGTGTCACTCAAGGAATTTCATCGTGAGTGTATGGAATTACTGGCCCCGAGTTCGGTGGTACCAAGTAAGCTTGTAATCTCTAAATGTTTTCGCCGTTCAAAACAAGGCCATAAAATCACCTCGGGCAGTAGGGGACCAGCCAATGGAATAATCTGCAGATATAAGGGCCAATAAGTTGGTGCAGTAGAAAGTAAATCTGAAAATCCATGCCACAACGGTCACGTTCATTGTGCGATTCATGCCACTAAGGACTGGATCACCGGCAAATAACACATTTCATCAACCTTATGTATGCACGTGGATCGCAACGGTTACCCACACAAAATTATATGAGGGCGTGGCATCCGACAAAGTGTCATTCCGTGATTTGATTGACTACCGAAGAATTTATTAATTGGCTGACGGTAATCACAAATCATTTCGGATTTGCTCAACGAACAGATGTAAATTCAGTGTCAGTTCATTAAAAAAACAGTAAAAATTAAGGTTGTCGTTACAAATGATTGCCTCTCGGAGACTATCGAAATGATAATTGCACGTATTGTCAAAGTAAAAAACGACAATTAGATGATCATTTTGGAAAAACATGCATCGATTTGAGATGGTCAATCGGATCACCTTTCCTTGTTTGAAATAACCAACGTTATCAGATGATGCACTAAAGAATGGGATAGAAATGGTTTGCAGAAAGCAACGCGTCCCACGCTTTCTAGATCAGGAAGACAATTCCAAATGAATTGGATGGAAAAGTCGGTTTTCAGTTGCAATCAGCAAATGCAAATCACCAAGTGTTAGGAGGGAAGTGGTTGCGAATTTCATCAAAGCAATCATGTAAGTTAACTGACTACGGCGTACGATATTGGGCAACTGGTTCGTGGCTAAACTTGTACTTCGTAATGTTTTCATATTATTACCAGTGCTCGTACCCTCAAAAATCAAGTTATTTTGTAAATCTCTTTCGCCAATACTTATATGACAGATCATTTTATGCTTTTGGGCTGGTGCTGCTCAAAGAGACATCGAAAACTTGAATGGGCGGTTTTCGCGGGACTTATACTTATGGCGTCCAATTGTAAAATCCATCAAAATAGCTGATCATCATAGACATAAAATGGAAATCATACTGAAGTTGAGTTGATTTTGGCAAGCTCTAAACTTTCGAGTAACTATAAAAAATAGTTGTGTGAGAGTGGGAAGAAATATGGTACCAGGGCCAGATATGCAGTAGGAGATATTCTGTGGCCTAAAAAGTGCAAAACTTTCGATAGTTTACCGCGGCAGAACACGTGGCTAAATCTTTTATTTTTCATCGATCCGGTTCAGGTGGTTGACTTATGTTTTGGACTGCTCCCACGTGATAGTTCGTTGTGACAGGTGATACCTATGCCCAGTGCCATGACCTCGGATTTTGCACCGTATGTTAGGAAGTTTTGGTTAGAGGGATTTCATTTCGGTGTCGTGTTGAATGCCACAAGGAAAAGATGATCGCCTATGACAGATTTGCAAGGGCATTCATACCCGCTTCTGTGCGTGTTTAATTGACGCAATTGTTTGCTTTGACTATTAGCTGGTAGATTTCTTCCGTAAAAATGGGGAAGTCCTAGAAACATTTGTAGGTTACTTTTACTCTCAATCCTTTGAAAATATGGTACTTTTTATTGCGAATGGTATAATGTTAATAACGCAGCATTGTTGGAAGGTGTAATTTGCTAACGTTTCCACTACCGCTGATAGTCTTCCTCGAGGGCAGTTTTACAGCAAAATAAACGCTGCACTGTTAGCTCCTTCAAAGCCTCGCCGTCATGTCAGTTGGGCGCTGAGGGCGTGCAAAATCTACCGATGTATGCTCGTCGATGCTATATTACAGTATTACGGCGAAGGTCAAGCTGTAATTAGGACGACTGAATGCAAGCAGCTCAAGTTCACGGAAACTAATTAGAAAGTAATTAGAAGCAAAACAAAACACAGAAAGCAATATGATGGGAAAACCAATGCTTACAATACACCTGTGTACACTGTTCGAAAAGAACAGATAATATTTTGGCAGTCTATGCAGATGGTTAAGTTGTAAGACGACGGATGAGACATAAAAAGACTGTCTAGAGAACGCAGAAAGACCAAATGGTTTGAAATCGCTGGCCCCCAAGGTGGCTGTCTGGAGTTGCAGATGATCCGGGTGAATTTATCCCTCCCCAATAATCGCCCAGTGGAAATGTTTCGTCCATATTGTTAGTTAGGTCATAATTTAACAGTTTCTTGCGCATCGTTTTTCACCAATCTGTTCGTCTGTAGCTGGTCTCGTGAAGGAGATACAAAATCCAGAGTACATCTAAAGGAGTTTAGCAAATGACGAATTTTCGAGTACTACAACAAAATTTAGTTTCAGTCAAATATCGTCAGATGAATGGCGTTCACTGTTACCACTAAACTTGTTAATGCTAAGACAAGGATCAAAAACAAACAAGGGTTTTTAAGAGAAAGTCGCCATCCGATAGGAGCTGACTGAGCTCACCATTAAGGAACGACAAAAGCACTCCATGGCTGTTTCCTTCACGTTAGGAGTCGTAAGCCATCCATGTCCACCACGCATCAACGGGGACGCCAAAACACAGCTGCTGAAAGGCCAGATCCCCAATGCGGGAAGTAACCGACTCCTATCTACAAAACCTTCTCTGTACTCAGGTTTTGACGAAATCCATCTGCCGTCTTCTCACTGCCACTGGTAGATCACAGTCAACATCACTGTGGAAGCAGTGAAGTTTGAGAGATGAATGTGAATGACCCACGTGTCAACTGTACTGCGTACGCTGAACAATTTCTCCAAATAATCATACTGAACTTAGCGTGCTCATCACCCATTACTACGATGGCGGAGATAACAGAGATGTGTGCGTATGTGCAACTTCTATCAGTCTTCACTATTTAGTGTAACTACAATAGGAACAATCATTTCGGTAATGCATGAGCTGAGTTAAACCGTTACTACACCCATACAAAACAATAATAACTTTTTGGTAGCAAATGGCTTGCCAGAAAAATCAATTTCTAGAAATTTATCAACCTTTCTTAGTGGCAAATCCTTTCATTTTTCAGGTAACCTAAGAACTTTTCCTCTATTTTGAGTCTGGCGGATTTTAATCTTATACTTCACGTAATGTCAATAGTTTCATCATCAAGTGAAATCGTTTATTTGCTTTGGGAAAAAAGAAATCCACCAATTTTCCTCTGAATGAAAGTTCATTTTCTTCACATTAAAGAGTTTAGATCTATACACTATGTTACAAAAGCAGATTATTCATCTGCTTCAAAAATTCTCAAGAATCAACTTTGGGAATCGTAAAAATCTCGTGGAACTAAACTGCGTACCTAACGATATCCTCAAGAATATAGCGAACCAGTCAATAGTACCGGTTAGTACACAGTGAAAAAAAATCAAATTGGGTACGTTAAGTGCGTTTAGTTTCTATTAACCCCGCTGTACATTCCGTATTACACTCGTTCACATCGATGGGCATCATTTGCATTCCAATCCATTTTGTGGTGTTTTGGGATGATTCATTACTGTCAGACTCCATCTACTGGACTGTTGTCATTACCCTGGGTCCCGTGGCAATGTGAACCCCAGTAAGATGGGGAACACCGGTCAGTCCGCATCCAAGTTGTACGCCTACATTCTTATTTACCGATGACTTTGGGCTTGCGATCAGACAATTCACAATATTCAGGCTCCATGGGGTATCGGCAATGGATTTATCGATCACATGTACTTCCCATTACGGGTCTGGAAACTATCTAAACAAATAGTCATGATTTGCCTTCATCTGAATACGTCGTTCTTTCAAATGTACGTTATTGATAGGTTCCAATTATCACCACACACTATTGGAGACATCGGATGAGTAGAAGTTCATGTTTCATCCCATCAGGTTAACCTATACGACATCACTCCATAACTTTGCGCTCTCGAAACAGTCACTTACACAAACAACTTATAAACTCGCGGGAATAACTGTTGTTTTGTTAGGGCCATCACAAAAATGTATCACGATCATACATCACCGAAATCTTGATCTAATGGAATTCGTGAACAACTTTTAGTGGGTTTCTCCCAACGATCGGCTTCGTGTCGTCGACCCTCCCCGATTAGTCAATTAATCTTCTTAAACTAAAAACCCACTGAAGCTGCTTTACTTATCGGAAGGCCGACTGATTGATTTGACGTGGTAGTACCTATTCGTTCATGATTATTACTTACCGAGTGCGTTCTTACGTAGCTAGGTGGCTGGTAATCAGTAGTTTAGCGGACAGTGATTTTTGCAAATTCGTCTTCCCCTCACTCGGAATCGTAAAGACAAGTGCGCCAATCAATTTGGGATTAAATATCCAAATTTTACCCAAGCTATGCGCATATTCTGTCATTAGATTCACGCGTGAGTTCCAATCTTGCCAGTTCCGGCAAATTCACCATCTGAGTAAACCAAAATTGGTTACCAAAATTACAGGTCACATTTTGATTCCGTGTTTCGTGTTGTACAGAATGGATAAATCACCTGTTTCTGTACGTCTCAATTCCGAATATGGTCATTCGATTGGATTTTGATAATCCAGGTTTTGGTAGCATTTTGCCACTTGACAAAACGGTTCCCGAAAGCGGACTGAAAGAGGCCACTAGTCATTTGCTCGGAGAACAATTTGAGAGCAAGAGCGGTGTAAAGCTTACCGAATAAAATGCACTCGTCTTTCATTTGTTGTAGATCTGCCACCACCTTTCTACCATTTAGATTGGAGCTAGATATTGAACAATGAAACGTTTTCGGCGGAAACTGCCACGAATTTTGAGTATGGGCAAAATGCATGAATTAAATTGATAAATATCAACGTCATTTTGTTTCTCATCAGTTAACAGTCAGGGTTAAATGAAATGTCCGTTCATTCTAAGGTTTTTTAGGTGTTGATCTGAAAAACGGGTCTATGCTTGCTCTCCGGAACGATAGAAACGGCCAATTTCAGAAAATGAAAACCACAAAAGACAATAGTCACAGGAGTATCTACAATCACGCAACCATTTTCCAAGGTTGCTTATTGATGGAAACAATTACGGAATTGGACGCGGACGTACTATTGCCCATAAAATGTGTACGTGAATGCTTAACAAAGGCGGTCTATCTGTTTGCATTGAAAACTCAAACAGCGAATCGCGCTTGGAATTTTACCCGTTCTGACTGTCACTTTTGAAGGTCAGGAACACTTGTTTTCAACGTCGACGCTGCGGCACAAAAAGAGCGTGTGTTTTTGAGTCTTCCACTACATAACACTTGGTGCTCTCCCACACCGGGAATATAGAAGCAACGAAATGACAAAACCATTGAAGTACCTAAAGCAGAATCTGGTGCCTGATGAATTATTCGAATTTTTCGAGTAACTTGTGTAGCAGAATCTAGCAGGAGATTGTCGGTCTCACTTCGAACCCGTAAATACTAGATTAGAATGAAATTTCCAAATGACCTGAAAAGACCCGATTGAAGGGACATTAGGTTCACAACAGGCAGTCTTGTTTACTGCCTGCAAAGTTCAAACAGTCTTGACTGGCAGCTACTGTTCAAGAATGGAATAGGGACAACTTGCAGGAGCGCGCATTTTCGCCTGAGTCTCGTCAAAATAGACTATACTGATGGGGTTGATTTATCGCCTGATAAATAACGAAGCAAGAATTAGTTCAAGTCCGTTTGGGAATTTCTAATTATCACGCACGAGATTCATTTAATTCGACAAATAATAATTATTATGTCGATGAAACATGCTTTGTGATGAGAGGATAAACTCGAAAGTTATATTGTTTTGGTAAGGCGTGCGTGAATACATTTACACCGCATTTTTAAGTGAGAATCATGAAGGCTTTTTCAAGCCGGAAATTCTCGAAGTATTGGTTTTTATTAACATTAGCCATAAATGAGCAAATATTCCATTAATTTGGTACCTAGGTTTGATCAGCGAGAAAAAAACTGCTTTCTAGCACCCTACTCATTCTGACTTGGTGAAGCAAAAAATCGCAAAATTCTGTCTAAGGACGCGAGCGATCCACAAAATATTAAATTCATTTATTTTCCTTTGCCCAAACACAGCTCTAACCATTGTAGAGAAACACATGAAAAGGAACGAATATCATTTTTTCCATGTTTGTTTTGTTGATATTTCCAACAAGATGGGTCGTTGAACTGGAGAAATGTGCCTGTTTTCGTCCCCTCAATCCTCTTATTCGGTTCGAATGTGACTTCAGAGCGGTACAAGAACAGTCCTGTTCAAGCATTTTGAAATCATGTGACTTGCTAGGACGCCATGATTGATGCTGAAATGATCCCAATTTTGCGTGAAACATCTTTATGGCCTAGAACTATCCAGGTGCCAGTCACAGGCAATCAATAGCTGAAAACTGCTATTGCAAAAAACGAAACAAGAAGGATAAATCATAATTTCGGCATGCTGACAGTTTCCAAGTTGGAACAATACGTGCTAAACCAACTGTTGCCTAGTAATTGCTGGTTTGTTAGGCCAATATGTGTATGTATCCCTGATTTCTATCTGAATCTGAAAAAACATCAAATGATTGGCTGTTTCTCAGATTTGCCGAAGTAAATGGAACATTCGGGTGCATTTTTTATGCCATATCTGTGATGCCACTGGCTGGGATCAGATTAACGGAAAAAAGGGTGTTCGGTTAAGTAATTCACGTCTAGCTGGTATACCCGCCCCAATTCTGCTGTTAAGAAATCTACCTGGACGGCGAACGGTAGAACTTTGAATTCCGGATTACGTCTCTGGCACGGGATACGGGAAACGTAAGTGCACTGTGCATACTGAGTAGTTAAATCTTGATTTTAATTTGTTCACACAAGTGAAAGCACATTTTTGGATTTCCGAGGATCATCCCCCGATTTTATCTTGTCATTTACAGGTTTTACGGATTTTCAACTTAATAAGTTGCTCTAGATCGCTATTGATAAAACTACCTACGGAGAATTCATATCTTTCAGAGTCACTGAAAATAAATTGATCGGAGTCTTCCTTCTGAATAAAAGAATTACTTCTCTGCGCCGATTATCCTGTTGGCTGATTGTGCTTATTTCCGGGAGTCAGTGAGTAGGTTGGTTGGTCTGTTCGCGTTTGTTCACCTGCAAGTTTAGTGGTAGTTCTCTAGAGTGGATGCAGATATCGATCGTCCGAATCACGTTTGAAAGTTATTGTCAAAATGGCGCATGGATGTGGTAATTAAAACAAGTAACTGTAATTCATTGCTAATTGTAAGACGATTCGATAATTGTCAAGCGTGATAGATAATCTAACCAGTAAATTGAGTATTGCCATGGAAATAAGAATGGAAAATTTTCTAATTTGTTAGCAGTTCAGTATCCGATGGCTTTGGAGCAGATCTGTAGTTCTTCGTCTGGAAGTCCTCGAATGGCTGTCGATCCAGTCCAGAAACATTCTGTATTCTCTGTGTACTAAATGAAAAGACACAAACATTTATTGATGTTGTTATTACCATGTGCTAACATGAAACGCGAAATCACACTATTTATTTGATAGATGTTATTTAGACAGATATTGTTCAACGCGTTGGTTTCTAAGACCCATGTTTGATAACCCACTCACTGATAATATTGTTGGGTTTATACAATTAAAATCACTTTCACATGGCAAAGGAAGAATGAACAAGAATTCGTTTGTGGGAACCGAGGCTGGCATAGCGATTGTTATCCATTTGCTCTTCTTTATTGGACTATACTACGAATGAGGTCCATGCAGGTGAAAGAAGACTTGACCTGATTTTCTGTTAGTTCCGGTCATTTTGTTCACAACAGTGCTGATTTTCTACCAAAAACAATATGAGAAGCTTGAGGTTAAACGCGGTTTTCATCTGGCTCCGGACATGTCCGCCGTCAAAACTGACCATATGCAAATTACGGTTAATTGAGAAGTGTTCATTTTCAATTAAGATAGAGTCCTTTTGTAAGGCAAGTTCGACGACATTGAGTTCGGGAGCACGGAAAAAATAGTAGGATAAAGCGTTATTGACTATCATGGGGTTCTGATTGCTCAGCTTGGCGATGGTATTGCAGATGAAGGTGAGATGACAACGGATGAAGAGGGAAATCAACTTCGCGACACGAACCAAACCAGAAGTAGTTGTCCATATCAAAAGCTTTGCCCAACAGACGAAGGCCGCGGTTGCAAAAGATATAAACAGAACTCAGAGAGTAAGGTCGTCGTAGATGAGAGATGTAGTTCAAGTTGTCACTAGGACAATCGGACCAATGCAGTCAGATGAAGGCCCAAAAGACCGAACTCAATAGTGTTCAGCGCATGGCCAAATCAAACCGGCAGAGATCAGCCAGTCAGAACATGATTCTTGTGTGAGTATGGTTGGTAAAAGAACAATATATACACGACTAAGCAAGGTCTGGGGACTGCGACTTGTTTCATTGCGAAATAGACGCGTGAACCACTGGCCTGCCTTCTTGCTATTGTATCACCAGTCCACTAGACATCATCGATTGGTGATGAAACTTTTTCGATGTAAACGCCAGGGTCAGCAAACCGGAACATCATGGAAGCCAAAACCTGAGCTGTAGCGAGCGCAAATTTGCAAAATCATTAAAGAGAGAGAGACATTATCAAGTTCAAGCTTGCTTACCACTAGATATTGTTTTCATTCAAGCAATTACCATGTTGTCTTTGTTCGGGCCGTTCAGAATTCGTTGGGTTTTTTCAGTACGAACTCATTTCAGGCTATGCCGTTCAACTTAATTTTTGATTACCTCTCCATCTGGAACGGATAAGCAGAAACTTCCACAACATACAATGGAACATGTACTTAAAAATACCTATTAGAAGTACGCCAAATCTGAATAAACTAATAGAACTGATTATAAGCACCGGATAAGTGCGAAACTTTCAGTGATGGTGAACAAGAAAGAAGCAATTGAATTTTGGGGAATAGGATAGCTTTGCCAGACCTTTCTACTGTGTTCCACTTTCTCTTTTGCATTTAGCCGGAACCTGCCTTGTAACTCACTCATTTGTTATGGAAACCTCACCTATCACTGCCATGCACTATTCGGCTTAATTGTTCTACTTTGTGTTGCTGTATGCACTAGGGTAGTGAATTCCGAAAAAGATAAGTGGTCCATCTGAGATGAACAACAAACAAAAACACCAGCATGATTTGAGACTCAGCAAGCACATCAACCATCGTTACCATTCACGCGGGTGTCTATGAGCTACATAATACCACTGTCAAGTGTTTTGTCGGAGCAATTAACCCAGGGACGTTTATCGCTTTTTCTCAATCACCACGATATTTCAAATGCAATAAGCAACCTAATTAGTAATGATTGCGCAAAAGGCGAGTTGTTTATTGCACTTAATAATGGACTTATAAGAAAACACTAAGTCGTTCTGATTGAACAATGTTCTAAGACATCAAATCTAATGAGTTTCATTTGAATGAAAAGAAGGACAATATTGCTTTGGGGTGTGGCCGTTATTACTCAATGTCGAAAATTGGTTTATGACTTTGATAACTTAATCAAGTAGCGTCAACGGATTCACCCACAAATGTGCCGGTCAGTTTAGAAACACACATGCAAGTGTTCAGTAATTCAACACATCGACAATAATTCGCCACGACGGTTTCCATTTGGCAAAACTGCGGCGCACACAGGGAGACTCATGAATGGGTCCACCATAATGAACAAGCTGCAGCCAATAGATCAATAATTGTAAACAGTAAGCTTTATCGTCCTTAGCAGTGACTGACAAATGCACACCTTAGCGAAGAAAATAATATCTGATCCATTACAGAGTTGCTCGATACTCATTTCTTTGTTTGATTTGACAGTTATAATTCGTTTGTAGTGACCAAGTTGATACGGTACCATTACTTATATATTTCAATCACCTTGTATAAAGTTCGATGACTTGTCACGACAAGGAATTTTCCCAGTTAGCGTAATATCATTGGACTTAACAACTTGAATTCCTAGTGGTAGACGCCCTATGACTTCAACAACAGCGAGTTCATTGGGCATCACTAAAGATGGCTTCATTTTACTGATAATTGGACCGAAAGTGCCAGCTCTACATAAGTGAACCGTTCGACTGCGTACGCATCTTGTCTTATGAGTGCATAGAGAAGGTGTTGGATTATCACGAAAATTCGAAACTCAGAGGGACAATCGTCTGCGATATTTTCACTCCCAGTTCATTCAGATCACATTTACAGGAAGACAGAATAGAAGAAATGAGAAAGCATATATTTCGTCAATTACTCAGTCAATCAGACAGTTTACTAAGCAGTCAGAGAGAGAGAGTTGACTAATTAATCGATAATGTGGAGAACAGGTTGGAAGAGACGTCAGAATCAGTGGTGTGGATCGGGATCACCCTTGAAGTAACTCCAATGGACTTTGGCGAGGAAGGTGTACGACTCTGGGCGGTCTTCACTCGTGAACCTTATTCGAGCCGTAATAGGTGCTTAATCATCGCCTCGGCCGTAGGAAATGTTCTAAATCTTGGACCCATTGGGAGGGAGTGTTTGGAGCCTAGGTCTCCCAGTTACCTGCTTAAAGTTCGTCAGACTAATTTCGTTAAGCATCATGCTAAATGTTCCAGCCCGATACTAAGAGATAAACGACAATCAAACTATTATCGCCTACTGTTCTTCATGGTGACCTCGACAAGTGTGACGATCTTTGCAGAGCCTGCATAGATGCCTTGTCATTCGACTAGCATTAATGACATCACGGGTGCATATGAGCTGATGGGTGGTCACCGAGGCGCTCAGAAATGGCCGCTTATCCTCATTTTGATCACTTATGATGAACACTATCCGAAAGCTCTCTGAGGCTAGAAATGTTAAATGCGACTTTTCATGTGGAAGTTAAAATCCTAATGTTCAAAAAGACAGCAACTTTCCCACGGAAAATCTTCGAGAATAGAATTTTACCCTCTGCTTTTATCGCCTTCTGGTGAATTTGGTTTCTCACATTACACTGGACTGACTTACCTACACGGCCGCTATGAAACAGAACTTCTCGGACTGTTTCTAATTGGGCTTCTAAAGTATCATCGGAGCATATAAGTGTAGCTTCGAATATTAAACATTCAATTGGGCTTCCTTTCTACCTCACTGAAACGACATTTTGAGGGTTTTTACTCTGCTCCGTGCAGATTGGTTTTCTGTAAACCCTCCTTTGAGTATTGCCGTCTGGAGGCCTCAACCAGTCAATGTTCTGGGAATGAAACACGGTCGCTGTGACCGGATATGTAGTGCTTGTTAATGTCAGAGCACCCCCTGGGTTGAAAAGTTAATCCTCCCTATAGTGAAAATATTTTGTCAAGATATATATATAGTGATGTAATGGCATGAGTACGAATCACTGAAAACGAGCTTGTTCGCCAACTTGTGTTTTCTCAATGTGCTCAGCGGTAATTTTCAAGGAATAAATCGGTAATGCCACTTTGTTCGTTAAACTGCTTAGTGCTGAACTCAATCCGTCAGGTTTCAACGAAGCAGTGAAAATATCGGATAGAAATAGATGAATTAGAGGTCCAGTTGCAGAGTTATCTAGTAGTCTAAATCGAAATGGTACACCAAGTCATCGGTTATTCTTTAAAATCTTTAAAAGTGATTCCTGTGGTCAACATTTCTGGTTGCAAAAAAGCACAGTTTCCAAAAAAAGGTATATCCGTAACCGGAGATTCGACATACAGCTGATTGTGTTACCGTCCAGTTTATTGATTAACGGCCAGCAGAACTCACTGTTCCTCTGATTTTTGTTTCCCTATAAATGTGATTGTAAAGCATTGGAATGAAATCACCGGATTTATATTCTCCCTACATCTCGGATTTTGGTTATGTCTGATACTGGTTTGGTCGTTATATGGCAACCTTCCCTGTAGTCGAGGGTATGTGCAAATCGGCAGAAATGAAATGGTAACTGCACGAAACTATTGCTTTGCTAAGCTCAACTTTATCGGTTCTGACTTCGGGTCAAGTCAAGCCTACGTACGATATGATGCAGTAGAATCACTGTTATATATATTAGTTAAACAGAATTCTTTTTGAGCTTTTTCTATTCGCTTTACCATTCCGTACTTTTACCCGCACCGGAAACCAGGAAAACCGAGTTGTCTGTCACACAACTGAAACTCCAAAAAGTAGGTTGTTTATGAAGACTTATGTTCCGTTAGATTTTATCATCTCTTTACTTTTTGAGCAAGCTTACAGAGCATTATTACACTTGTTAAGCTGCGATATTAATCGGCACATGTTTGGGCCATTTCGCCGACTCCTACAACAAAAGTTATCCGGAGTTGGTGGATATTGCTCAAACAAATGATTACTTGGACTAGGCCTTAGCGCTTGGACAGGACAACCCTGTGTTACTGTTTTTGTCGACAATACACAGAAACTAACAGTCGGCAGAAGTTTTCTTAATACCTACCTCATATGATGAATTTGCCTCGAAATCGGCAGCTTCGTGCTTCAATTTAGAGGTGCAAAATGAAAACGGTTGTTCACGTCTGATGATTTCTACATAAAGGTCAGGCAGGTTCTGGACATTTAACGTCGGGCAGATTGTGCTTACATGATAGCCTGACTTGTGTGGGTCCACGCTCAGAATCGAACAGACTGCAAACTCGACTCGCGCATTAGAACACTGAACAGGACTACATGAGTGGTCTAATCTCAGGCCTGAACCGATAACAGACGTCTCAACTGCGACAAGCTAAAAACGTCACTCCATGTATTCTCATATTTAGCGATGACTGGTTTCTCTCAAACGTCATTTGGTTCTTGTCCGCAGAACTTCCTAGGTTTTTTTTCAAGGGGCGAATAAAGAAACCAAAAAGACTGCCATCGTTCACTTGTTGTTAGCATTTTGTGTTGGTTTGGCAGACGAAAACTTTCGTCTCAAACAATTTATTCAGTTGCTTTATTCCCTGGGCTTCGTTCTCTGAGACAGGCGTCCGGTGCTATTTGCACCAATACCAAGTCTGCTTGGATTTGGGGAAAACTCTACTGTTTCCTGTGATATGCTCCCTCTGTCCGTCTATGCGGTCCAACAATTCGTGTTTTTGTTGTTGTCCTTCGTCGTTTAAATGATTTATTAAATTTGGCGTCGAAGGAGGATCATATTCATTTTATCTATCGACAAAGAAGAGACAAATTCTCACCAACAACGATTCAATATTATGGTGATTTACAAAGCCCCATGGTGTCTGTGTACCGCGAGGTATGGATGGACGGTGAACTCCCTTATTTGGGACCATTCAGTGCGAAATCGCCAAATGGTAAACGAACATAAAATGCATGAATGGTTGTTTTTTTGCACTAGGTTATATATATATATATATGTATATTTGAAAAGCATAGAAAGCATGCCACTTTCGTTACATTTTTTTGTGATACAGAGAGAGCAATTATCTGCAAAACAGGTAGGCGAAATGGGCCGACTCATTTAGTTTATCCTGTTCACCACAAGGCAAAGAAGGCGGACGATGAACGAACGTTTCGCTTGAACTTTTTTCACTGTTTTTTCCCCTACTTATGAATGGAGGTGCAAAGAAATTGAGCTACGTTCGACTATAATTAACTGGAGGTCTGTACGACTTTTTGCACTTTGGGATTGCTTTACTTTTTCAATGCTTGACGATTACACTTACGCACCCAGGATGGAAAGCAATTTCGCTTTCATAATTGCCATAAACTGAACAACGCATTTTAACCAAAAATCTGGGTGGATGGCTTGGTAACTGAATTTTTATCACAAGATACAAACTTGTTTAATTTTGGCCAAAAACATACCTGGTTTAGCGAACAACGGATTTAAGTAATGGGCTTAGTTTCAATCACTGATTATCATCTGGTCTCCAGAACACTACGATACTGTTAGTTGGTGCTCATTTTGTCCAACCTTGCAACGTGAATAGTTAAAGATAATCCAATTTGTTTGACCAAAACACAAAGGCAGACCGAGAACACTGAAGTTCAAAGGTCGTAGATGCTATCGGTTAGTGAAGAGATAAGGATCACGGGACGTGCGTGATTCCGTATGACAATCCTCGGGGGTGTGGACATATGATTTGCCGACCTGCATACAGTTACCGATATTGCAAATTTCGGCAAGGGATACTTAATTGATGATGATCAGGTTGATTTCGATTTAGTGTTGTTTGGGGCTTAGCTTGCAAGTCAGCGGTAAAAAGGCGCGCGCTCAACGACCAAAGAATCGGTGCAACACGAGATGTCTGGCCGGCGGTGGCAAAACGGATAAAGTCGTTTCGTTTGGCAGCGGCCCCCTTCCTGAAAAATGATGTACATTGTTATTTCACCAGTAAAATTAAAAGATAAAAGATAGGACAGGGTTATCTGGCCGCATCGCCTGCTTTGTGATAAGGGAATTTACCTGTTTTCGCCATCTGCGGATATCTTCACACTGCTGTATCATTTTTGTTGTGATATACGATATAAGTCAATCAAGGATGCTCTGTATCCTTCGTGGAATTGTAAGAATGATAACGATCTATTGATTGTATAATGAATTCTCCATGTCGGCGTTCGATAGGTTGGAATAAAGCCAGGCACTTGGTGTCCTTGAAAACAAAACTAAAAATTCACAGGAATAATTTTTCAAACTTCAGTTTCTATCTTTAGTGTATTCCAGTCGGAAGCTTCAATGCATCAACAAGCACGATGCATGAATAACCGACTGACTTTCCGCACATGAAAAATAAATCCACGAATAGGAGTACTTGGGAAGCTGAGCTTCATATAACGAGGAACGCATCGAACGACTGCTGACTATGACTAGTTTGCAAATCTAAGCCGAACACAAGTGCTTTTCTACGTGCAAAGATTTGCTCCCCTTTTGGATTCCTGGATCTTTCAATCCGTTGCATGGAATTTTTGAAGCGTTCGTTTCCCGAAATGAACGCAAAGTGGAAGATGTGTCAGGATGGCAAGATTTTGTTTTGCAAGTGTTATCTGTGTCTTGGTTGCTACCTACAAGAGTTAGGACCCATTCATCTTTGGAACAATAATTAGGGAACAGAAGTTGGCGAAAAAGTTTCCTTTCAATGATTTCCAGTAATGCCATGATATCACAATGCATCAGAAACATTTTGCGAGATGCAGCTAATTAGACAACCTATGAGTGAGGAAACAAAGACTACCGATAACGAGAATGTTTCACGCACAAGCTCAAAAAGACGAACGTGCTGTGCATTGCCTTAAAGTTTGATTTAAGTTGGAGGTTAGGTCACAGGAACTGAAAAACAATCGCAAATTGTTTGTGACCTTGGAGAAGAAATTGTGACGGCCGACGGTGACCGCTGATAATGTGCTCAGGACAACACTAGACCAATTTAAACTACCGATTCCGAAGTTCATATAGTATCCAGAAAGCCTGTGTCACGTCTTCGATATTTGAAACCAGTGTTAAACCATGCACGTTCTCAAGTGTGCATACATATAACCAGTCATGCAGTCATTATAAACGTGGCTGTTAAAACGAAAACTTAGTTGTTCACACTCAGGAACATCACTTGTTGGGATGTAAACAATATCCTAAGCCGAACCGTTTCCCGTGAGTTTCTGACCTTTGAGTTTGACGTTTTCAGATATCAAGTGTTTTGTCACTATTCCAAATGACTAACTCACACGTTCAAAGCCATTGAGAGGCCAAATTGCGTACGGCAATTCGTTGATAACACGGCGGTTTTCGCTGCGCGACCTGTGACAGCGCATCATCCTTGGACAGTAAAACATGTTCGGATTTTTGAGTTCATCATACCTCTGGGAATGTCCACTCTGTTTACACCAATTTACTGACAAGTTTACTTAAAAACTGCTTTCCATAAAAGTCTTTCCCAGTAACTGGAGTCTGTTTTTAACTCTATTCCTTGTGCAAATTCTCATTATTCTGTCTGCAAGTGACAGCAAAAACGGATACGTCATCAGTTCCATGTTCTGAAGAACAGATGACGTATTTTGGACAGCCGAAAAGGAAACTGTTTGTCAACGTGTGAAGTGTGTTTGGTCTCCTTTTAATCCCTGCCCTGGCATGTTCATGATCGATTTTACTGAGGGCAGAGTTGCCTGTTACTGGACACAACCCTAGGATCCTGATAAAGGACTGGCCACCATCCAGGTGGTTGAACATTAATGAGAAAGGCTTAAGCCTACCAAATAAGCCACTGCGGCAGTTTCGAGGGCTTGCTGGGCCTTCGCCTGCAAAACGATTTTCCTAAAATATACCATAAAAACCTGCTGGCGACACTTTGACGTGCGGAGTGCGGCCCGTCAACCAATTATGTGTACCTGTTCCGTTGGCCAAGCAGGGTTTTCCAGAAGAGGCGCATGAGCCGATCATCTAGCCACCGGCTCGCCTGGAATGATTCCACTGCCCTGCAGAAGGTTCTTGGCTGCGCAAAGTCTAGAAGTAAAGGTCTAATCTGGACTGTGCGACCGAGCATTACAACAGCCCACATAACATCCAACCATGAAGATGACTAGTCTTTGTACGAACCTTTCTTACTCCCGGAGTATTTGCAACAGTGATCTTTCACCATACATAATTGCTTGCGCAACGTCACCTCATCCGATTCCATCACATTCTTTGGGTCGTGCATTCGGCCATGCTAGAGGTAGTGTCACTGGAATAAGTTCTGTTCTTGTTTTCTCGCACTGGCCTTAGGTAGCAGCCGAATCTCACCGAATCCGTTTAAGCTGGCTGATGCATTTTGCCACCGATGCGTCTTCAAACTACCCACATTCAATGTGCGAACAATGATGCATGTAAATCAATAGAGATGTTTAGCCCGTGCACTGGAGAACCTAGTCATCGACATTTGTTGTATTCAAGAGACTTGCATTTAAGACTCCCCTCCGATATCCTACTGGCAACTCCATATATTCTTTCCATCAAGTTGCATTTGGGTCATTCTCCGGACCCCAGACTGCGGCTTCTGGTATTGGCGGTGTTGGTATGGCTCTCAATGAGAGAGCTTATGCTGCGCTAATTGACAGAATCCAAGTAGGCATCCGGATATGGGAAGTGAGCAGCATCAGCGCACTCGCCAGTAGGTTGCAGCCTAGATCCAATCAAGGGCAATTTATATCGAGAGCCCCAGCATCTGTTACGCACAACAAAGTAGGATGATATTGTGATTTTGGCAGGGAACAGGAATGCTAAACTAGATCAGCCGTCTTTGATTGAGGCGCTTCTAGGAGGTCCCTTTATTCTCTATTCCTGTCTTTCTAAAAAGAGGGAACGGTTGTTGAATTTGTGATCAGACCACCAATTATTTCTCGTTCCAATCGCCGGTACGCCAATGGGCGTCCGCCCTCTTCGGGTCAGCGTTGGATCCAAATCAATCACATGGCCACTGGCTGCAGTTGGCGGGGCTGACAACAAGACTATCGGTCATACTGCAGCATTCCCCTTTACTCTGACCATGTGCCAGTATGCACTAAGTTGTCTAAGTGCTTTGTTGGGCGCTCAAAATGCACGACACATGGTCAGTTAGATTGCTATAACCTATCTGGTCTGACTCTGCTAACAATTTTTCGAAGTACGCTGGCTGAAAAGCTAGTATTGCCCCCATCAAAAAGACGTCAGTGAGCACTGTTCGTTCATCAAGAATTCCTTGCATTCGGTTGGCTTGGTGTGTTGTGGTCTGATCCGTTGCGTTGTGAAACCTTGGATTTTGCTGAATCTCTGCGCCTCATTGAAGTGCGCCAGTCTATCGAGGCTGATGGCCAGTCTACTGAAGCATGGCTCGTAACGAGACGTGAACTCAGCAGAAGCTTGCGTTGGGATCGCGAGATCTAGTGATCTCAACGAGCCTCGGAGATAGAAAATGCTGGCACCATGGGAAATTCCCGCAAGCTGTTTCACCCCATCCAGGCTACCGGTGAGAAGGCATTGGATGTGAGTGAAACAATCTGTGAATATGACGGCTTACCTATTCATTGCCAGCAACAACGTCTTGCACGCTAGGCGGGACACTTTCAAACACAACATAACTGGCCTTCAGCATTGGCGTCTCCCGCAGCTACTCTGGCAAGCATTCGGCGGCCCGATACAACAGATCCACAGGCGGAGTGAGAGATGTTCAGGGAAATCCGCTCCTTAGGACGTCATAAAGGGCTACGGTAACCTTTTCCTAGTTCTATTTAAAGATGGACGAGTGAAACTGCTCGGAGAACTTCAAGTTATGTTCTGGAAGATCTGTTTTTCAGAGAAAGTCTCCGCCGCGTGGGGATACCAGCTGTTAACCCTGTATTTAAAATGGCTTACCATAGGAGTATTAGTCTGAGCCCGACAACGCTCAAGCTGCTTGAGTTTGCTATCGTTTGCAGATTGCAATACACGCGTAAAGAACAATCACTTGAGGAGCAGGCCAATTTCGCAGTGGTCGTTGATGCGTCGATTAAATTTGAAGCCTTTTCAGCCGCTACACTACCGTTGTACCTTCCAACCCCAGCGATCATCTTGTTTATAGACACTCATGGAATCGTTGACTCTGTTGGTAGGTCTACAATGCGTACTGTTTGCCAAAGAATGAAGTACCTAAGAAGTATTTGTCGGTTCTCAAATAGTTGTGCGTCAGGTCAGGTCAGGTCAAGTTAGTGTTTATGGCCAGCTTTTGCCACCCTTCTTCGTCTCCAGTAGGATAAAACAAAGTTATCCTATATTCCGATTTCTTTCAATGCCGCCATAGAGGTTGTTCTACTAAACGCTTCAACTAGTCTTTTAGATGATGGACTTCAAGTCCTCTGAGAGAACAGGGAGCTTAAACTGAAGTATGCCAATGATATCTTGTTGCTGATTGACGGTGCACAGGCGATTCAACTCTCGTTGGACCGCTTGACGATTGACGTCTTTATGTACGGTATGTATTCTGCGCCTTCAAAGTACACGCTATTTCTTCAAGACTGGCGGACGTCTATGCTTGCAGTAACCTATTGTGGTGATCCGTTAGATTTACAATGATGATGTTCAAGAACATTTCCACCGAAAATGGACTTTTCATATATCACGTTCACACGACTGCTGAGCGAGAAACATCAAAGAGAGTAGAATCCGGTTTGACTGTTTACAACTAGGAAGGTAAAAATGAAGCATGCGCTAAATCATAAGAACAATCGCAACGCCGAATATGCTCAAAATCAGGATACTTATCCTCTTCTCATACAATTTCATTGTTAAATTTCATTTTCCAAGATGATGGTCAAAACGAATGACTAAATGTTTCAAAACCGATATATACATTACTCCAGCAAAAAACTCAGTTCATGTGATTGTGAAAAACAGGAATCACAATGCACCGACGATTTCCTACGAAAAATGACTTTCTGAAACCTACATTAGTGCTCCCCATTTTTGTTGTAATTGGTTTCATTTGATTTGGCGCGTTTTAAAAGCAACCTCAGAAAAAGGGGAGTTAATGTCTGTTGTATTTAAGCAAGAAAAGCCGTCCTTTAGCCACCGGAACGTGCGAGTCTAAACTTAAAAAGTTACGTGCTTAATGCTAGTAAATTGCGAATAACAGCTTGGCGAGTTGCGCGTAGAATTCAGGTCACTGAATGACAATATCAGCAGCATTCCAGATTGCAGCACAAACGTACAATCTGTAAAATTCACGTAAACGGTAGTCCTTTACGGACTAAGGCCTGGACTTTATTCAAATTGTATTTAGATTCCGTAAAATGTCTTGCCAAGCAAGTCGGAAGACAAATACCACATGAAGGACCCATTTTGCATATTCTTATCTGCCAAATGAACGCGAACTTTTTTCATTGCGGTCAGTTCGGTTCAGATTTTACAATTATTGACCACGCATTAACATACGCTGTTTCAGTTGCTAACCCGCATCTCCAAAAACCAATGAAGAACTATAAATAAACAGTAAAACGTTTAATTGAGAGAAGATGCTGACTCTGAGACGTCTAGCCATACCGACCAGGGTCCGTCCACAAGCATGTTTAGGAAAGTCATGGAACGAACCTAGTAAACTACCGGGATCTACTCGAAACGGCACGCTCGCCGGAGGATAACATTAGCAACTCCGAGGTTAGGCATAGGATGCTGGGGGTACAGAAATCAATCTAGAACAGGAACTGGCTTCCAATAGGTTAAGGTAGTTGGGTCATGTATCGTGTTTGCCTGCAAACTGACTCCTCCTCCCTGGCGCAAGCACTAGTTTGAAGATAGGTAGGGGCAACAATCATGGTAATTTGCAAAAAGAAGCATCAATACCTGTTGATCTTTGAACTGCGTCCATTGGGCCCAGTTGGCCTACCGCAGTGGGATTCGCGAGATCCTCACATAAGATGGGCAGGGGTACGATGTTATGCAGCTGAAAGCCACATTCAATGGCGTTTTTCCATCCAAAACGTATGCTTTTCTATACGGAACATTCATGCTTCGTCACGGTTATCCTTTCACTATTACTCGTTCTTTTCCATTTCTAATATGTGGTGTCCTATTATAGCGGCCCAAACTAGAGCCCATCGGCATAAGGTTAACTAGTGTAAAAAGGGAAATGGAACTGCAATAAAACTGCTAGCAATAGCAATTTGGGACAGTGTTATTTTTCGACCCATTTGAAAAGAACTATACACTGCGTTAATGCTAGAGGACAAATTTAAATAATAATTATGATGGCTTTCGGTTTAAATTGAATTTATCGATTCGACTATTTGACTGAGCTTACCATTTCGGAATATGCTCCCCAAAGTACCATAGGACTCTTCCAAATTATATGCCACCTCCTACAAAGCGAAGGAAAACTGGCGTAATGAGAGGTCTATTCGGTTGGTGAATGACAATTTTTGCACCTAGTGTTAAAATTTTATATCTGAATGGATAAAGCCTCAAAGGAATAGACTTAGGAAAACCGAGATAATGTACAAAAACAACAGAATACACGGGTAACTTAGTAATTTAAAGTCGATGGAGAACCACATTACAATAGCGATCAGTCTGGCGAAGATGGCTTACTTGTGACCGATAAAGGAACGGGCGGTTACACGATCGAAACCCGTATCAATTGCGGCAATGCGCATCTCAAATAGTAAAATGAAATAATGACTACCCACAGAACAGCAACGAGGCCAATTCCGAACCAGAAACTCATAACAACAGGCATCACATTTCCATTTAGAAGGCTAAATCGATGGCGAAGTTAGTAGGTTCCTTGGGATTTAGGCTTAGCCAACAAAATGCACGTGGTCCCAAAATCCAACGATGTTACCGCTTAACGCGGCCCTCGCGAAATCCGCCAAATGTTGTCTCCAGATTAGGCTGTGTCACATTCATTTGCTCCAGTGTGGAAAAAAGGGGGTGGTCTAACGATTCACAGCAAACTAGTTTGAAAGTGCATCTCGTTATACGCTCACAATTCTCACCCGCTTCCCAATGGGTAACAAAATTGTTAACAATACTACTTATCTTATTTTACAATGCATTTTACATGTGGCTTCATCCGCCAACTGGAAATAATTGACCATGTTATTCGCACATGTTTGAGCTTACATTGAAAAGAAAAACAGGAACTCTCCCATTGCTTCCAACATTGACGTAGGCAATAAGACGAAATAAAACATGATTTATAGTTGTTTGAATGCAACGAGAACCGACGATTGAATAGCAGAAAATTGGCCCACATAAGAGCAATTCAGTGAGTAACTGGACCACACAAATTAGCCTAGTGAAGCAGTTATTTACCTACCTACGAAACCTACAGCTCTCAAATGGTTAGCCAGAACGATAAATGTGAAGTTTATAACGCCAACGGGCACCACTATCGGTATATAGTCCATCGTTGAAATGGCTCGTTAGACTCTATCGGCTCCAATTAATTCGAGTTTCTACATGGATTATCCTAGCATCAATATGCCTTGCTTTTGGTTGTTATCTTGTGGAATTACTCGACCGAGAACAAAGCAATTAAAAAGCACAAGGAACAAACAAATAAAACACAACGGAAACCTGCTATGCGGTGAGTGGTAATATGACATGATTGATCAAGGCAAAAAATGTGAGTGCTGTGCCAACCAAAGACCCATATCGTTTAGGATATATCGCTCCATGTCTCAGAGTCGGACTAGTTGGGCCACTGAGAGATCGGGCTGCCGCAATCGCGAGTTAAGTGACTGTATCTGCGGCATGGCAATTCATTCTAGAAACGTTTCTGGCAGTACCTCTTTAGCGGCTGGACTGATGGCGACTGAGTCATAGAGAGAGAGGAGGTCTGTGCACTGGAGAATCCTGACGCCCAGGGAGCATGCACTAACGATCCCCAATCACACCTTAACGAGCTGCCGTTAATTCTGTTTCGGTGCCAAAAATTGACAAACATTTGACTGTCAAGCTAGTCTGATACAATCTGGCGACTAATATTTTCATTGTCATTAACCAACTCCCATCAAACGGAAACTTAA